>PVIR01031241.1:0-13201 GCA_004026965.1 Petromus typicus
AGAACCACAGCTTTTTTATCCAGTCTCCAGTTGATGGACACTTGGGTTGTTTCCAAGATGTAGCAATCACAAACTGGGCTGCTATAAACATGGGTGCACATATGTCACTGTGATATGAGTCTTTTAATTCTTTTGTGTATATACCTAGCAGGGCAATGGCTGGGTCAAATGGGACCATCAATCCTAGCTTTTTGAGGATGGGATGATATTTTCTTACTTTAAGGTTTTGGTGACATCTAATACACACCATCCTTTATGTACATAATCAAGGTATTTGACTATGTGTAAATATACTGTCCAAGTTAGAAACATATACACAATGCTTTGATGATACAACTCAGTAGAACTGAATTTCGGTGATTTTTGTTTCATTTCCAACTGAATTAATAGCAGCTTTAATTTTACCCATTTGTAACAGAAGGTCTGTTGCTCCTGACTATGACACCAAACAGTTGTATGGAGTGTGTGTGTGTGTGTGTGTGTGTGTGTGTGTGTGTGTGTGTGTGTAATGTGAGAAAGGGGGATTTTAGCAGGATGAAAACCAACTTACCAGTTTCAGCTACAGAGAAGATAGAAATGGAAATGAGGGAAGCATTGATTGCTCTCCAACCCCCACCTCCATGGAGTACTGCTGAAAACCTTGAAGGAAGACAGCGACCCTCCTGTGGGGAGACTATGCTTTTACCCAGTTCCTCTTCGTGGGATATACAGAGTCACTTGGACAAGCACGCAGACAGAAGTGTTGTGACACATGCTAGTGAAAAATGCAAGAGCTAGATACGACAGCATGTCATCAAGACAAGGCATTATTTATTATCTGTTAAATATACCAGATTGCATCCCCACAATACGATAATGAGCAGCCATTCAAATGGTGATGTTGATCTGCATTTCTTGCCTGGAGAGCTATAAATAGAAAATCCAATAAAGTTACTGTCTTTTTAGAAAGAATCAGATGTATTGGAAAGATAAAGCCGAGAAGGGGTGCCCCTGATCAGTTATACAGAACAAGCTCAGCAAGCCTGGGCTGGACCCAGAGTCCGGTGGTGCAGATCTTGCAGGGCGAGCTCCAGCGTGTTCCATGGGAGCCAAGCAGGTCTTGGTGGGAGCAGCTTTGGTGAGGCAGCTGCTACTGGATTTGGCCTGGCTACTGCTGGGCCACAGTGTCCTTTGTCAGACTCCCGCCTCTCTGGAGCTCTGCTCTTTCCTCCAGGAAGGGAGACAGTTTGAAAAGTGACTCATGCAGAGTAGGTGGTTCCCAGTGTTATGGGAGTGCTGTCCAAATCTTTCTATTAAAAAGCAATAGATCAAGGACAGTAATCAGGCTGCTGGAGTGTAATGACATTTGTCTAAGCATGTGAAAGTTAACTTGGATTTGTATGCAGACTCGGGGTTGTACAAGAATTTGGGCGATTGTATCTTTAAAAATTAATTCCTGGATTCACATTTTGATGGTAAGTCATGCACAAGACCTGAAATGAGAGATACAGAAGCTATGTGGTTCAGGAAATTTGTTATACAAGTAGCCAAAAGAAAATAAAATAAAAGTGCTTTTAAAAATTAAAAATCTATTTCTAATTTTCAGGGAATGTCGAGGAAGGTAGTCCAAGATAGAAATGGAATCCTGTGCTGCTAGAGTGTTAGTTTTCCATTGCTGTGATAAAATACTTGAGGGAATCAACTTAAAAGGAGGAAAGGTTTATTTTGATTCATGTTCCAGAGATTTAGTCCATGGCTGCTTGACACAGTTGCTCAGTGTATAGGGAGAAGAGTATCTGTCAGAGGAGGCTGGTTCGCCTCATGGCAACCAGGAAGGAGAGAGACAGAGAGAGATCAAGATCTCAGTATTTCCTTCAGTGACATAACCCAAGGGTCTGGACTTGCTCCTAGAAGGCCCCTCGCTTTTGAGGTGTTACCACTTCCCCAAAGTGCCACAGTCTGGTAATAGGGGGACTTTAGGGGAACACACCAAATAGAGGTAAGGAGGATCTGCTGTCTTTTTGCTCTACCACAGATAGCTTCCATCCTCAAGAATGGCTCCTAGAACACCAGACATATCAACATTCCAGCTATCAGGAGGAGGAAGAGAAAAGAGGCACATTCCATCTCCACAAGCTGTGTATACCACCTCTATTTCTGTCCCATTGGCCAAAATTTTGTCAGCCAAGCCTGGTAAGGTAGATTTTACTCTGGAGAGCCTTGTTCTCCACCAATAATCAGGCATCCTCCTCTGGAAGGAAGCAGTGAGAACAGAAATTAGGAACAACTGTTGGCTTCTGCTGCTGAGACATCCTCTGCCATCCTGTCACGAGCCAACCTGGGTCTCATCAAACGTGCAGCATCTGCTGTGACAGTGTAGGGAGGGTCACTGTGACAAGGGCCTACAACTAGCCAGGTGCTCAGGGCTGTTGTGGACAGTGGCTGCCTGAGAAGCAAAGGGAACCTTAATAGCATATTTTCATTTCTGGCACAGTCCCTGCTATTGTCATAGGGGTGGCCTGTCCTCTCCTCTGCCTAGTGGAGCTGGCTACAAACAAGTTAGCATCTTTACCACAGCGGCGATTTCTTACATCTGACAGGTCCTGCTAACTTCAGTATTCATACCATCAGAGAAGCCAGTAAGGAGCAATGATGGATCCTTACTGCTTATCTGGGGAAAGACCCAGTGGAAACCATTTTCAAAACACACCCTGAGGTCACCCTATGAAGACATTGTGACTGACAGGCCACTAGATCTGAGAACAGAAAAGCAGTGATGGGAAATTTTAGAGCAAAGGAAAAGGAATGTTTTTCTATGGAGTGGTAACAGTCAGACACTAATGAGAATTCTGTTGGCAGCTGCACTCTAGTGAGCTCCTGTGTGAGCCCTCATAGGGGCCCAGCCCCCAATACAACCATGATGACCCTGGCTTCCAGGAGTGGGGACCCTCGCATAATCCCTTTCAGTTTAAATTAGCAAAGACCTCCTTGACAGACAGAAGACAGCAGAAGTGGTGATGTGGGACTTCTGAGGTCTCACAACTTGGTGCAGGTGCACTTTGTAGGTTCTGTATTTGAAAGTTGTCTGAAGGGCTGGGACGTAGCTCAGTGGAGGAGATGTTATTCTTCAAGCGCAAGACCTTAGGTTCAAGTTACAGAGAGCAATGTTGTAGTCTCTGGCTTCTCAGAGGCAGGAGGGGCTCTGAGGCCAGGACTGTGGGGTGGAATGGCGATTTGCCCTGGTCCTCCTCTCCTGTGAGGGCTCAGTGGCTGGCCAGGGTGCCGACAGCACCAGCTCTTCCTCCAAAGAGAGTGCGCAGCGCATGAGCAGCACTCTGAATGCGTGTCAGGCAAAGGGCTGCTGAGTCTCCACTTGGACGAACTTGGACTAACATCTGTCTCATTCTGTCCAGAGCTGGAGCTGAAAGACCTAGCGGCCATTAGTAGCCTAGGGGAAGCTCCTGCCGTGTGCAGTTGGCTAAGAGCCCCAGGGATGTGGGCAAGACAAACACCTGTCCTGCCACCAGGCCTCTCCACTGAGCTGTTGCTGCTCTTCTGTCCTGTCACCACACAGGCTTCCAGCTCCCTCAGACTTCCACTCTGGGCCAGCTACCAGTACAGCTCTGAGCTGGAAATTTAGGCATCAGTTTTAATTGTTCCCTCCCTTCAGTCCTTCAAATTGAACAATTATTCAGAATCACTTAGAACACCACCCTTAAAATATCCTAGAATAATTTCCTAATTTATTTATTTATTCTTTGTTCGGTGCTGGGGACCAAACCCAGGTCCTTGTGCATGTCAGGCAAGTGTTCTACCACTGAGCTAGACCCCAGCCATCTCCACCTCTGCTTTGCTTTTCTACCTTCACCCAGGTGGGCCCTGCATCCAAAACTATCCCCTTTAGTAGCTCTGAACTACTTATCACAAAGATTCTACTTTATGTTTGTCCTGCTCTCAAGATCCTGAATACTATGTTCTTAATTTCCCATGAGTCTTTGCTGCTCATGTGCCCACACTTCTGTGTCAATGCACCATGCCCTGCACTGCCACCTACTCTGCCTAGTACCTGCAGTGTCAGCCCTGTCACTGACATTGGCTGCTTCCTTTGCAGGCTTGGTTGTGCTTTATGGTCCTTTCTTCCTGTTTTGACACCCTATGTGGAGACCATGCTCACCTCCACAGGCTCCAGTGCTCGGTGCTCTCCTTGCACCATTTCCACGGGCTCTGCTTCTCAGCACTAGACAAACTGTGCTTCTACACTAGGCCCACTTTCTGGATGCTGCATGCTTTAGAATCCCTCTGGACTGAAAGTCTTAGGGAAAAGAAAAGCAGAACTGACTAATGGTAAATCACAGCCCCTAATGGCCCAGCTCATGAACACTGCTGATTAACATCAGCTTTTCTGCAGAATGCACTGTGCTCAGTTGTGTGTAGTTGTCCTGGTGCAAGGAAAAGTACATCTTAATCTGCTAAGACCACAAGGTAACCACAGGAGCACTTGGCCACAGAATATGAGGCAGAGATGGGGCCCAGAACAGAAAGCTCTGGTGGTAAGTGTTGCACAGTGTGATGAGAGATGGGACAGGATGTACAAGCAGCAGACACTGCATCCAGGAAGGAAGCTGACACAAGAAAGCAGCGCTCTGGTCTCTCTCTTCTCTCTCCTCCTTCCCCTATAGCTAGAAATGAAGCCTGGGAAAAGCAGCACCTTCCTAGTCTGCCTTGTGGACCATCTCCATTTCCTAGGTGACCATTTCTGCAATTTTCTGTCGGGAGCTATAACTAAATTGCCTCAGGTACCTATCAGATAAATGCAGATCAAAAGGAGAGGTAGGAGGGACCATGGCCAACAGCAGAGCACGCATCTCAGTGAAAGTCATCCAAGAGCACATCTTGTGTAGACAGCACATGGGCTTGACATGCCACACATCAAGGCCAGCTGTGGTGCAGAGGTGTGAGTCTTGGATGTCACAAGGCTGACACTGAAGGTACTGGACAGGAGTGGCCCTCGTCAGTGGGCCACTTTCAGACTTTGGGGACTCTGGTGATGTAACAAGGCTTTTGTGTGCCTGGGGAGGTAAGTTAGGTGACGTGTTCCCTGGTTGAAGTATAGTTAATGACCACCCACCAAACACAGCAGCTCCTGTGGTTCCAGAGGACTCTAGAGGATCCATTCTGGAAGAATAAGAGACCTGGCCACATTATTGCCTACAATAATGGTCATAGTGGCTCCTACCTCAGTGTAAAGATTAATCTACTGTTTCCATTCCTTTTAATCCTAATCTCTCCTCTCCTCTCTTCTTTCTCTCTCCCTCCTTTTGCTTTCTCTCCCATCCTACCCTCTGCCTCCCCGCATCACCCAAGATGAGGTCCTGCTATGCTGACCAGACCAGTCTTGCAATCCTGTACTTAAGCGATCCTCCAGCCACAGCCTGGTGAGCAGCTAGGATTTTGGACATGTACCATTGTGCATGGCCTAGTGCTGATGTTTCTTAACCCCTGCTCATTCATGCCTGGTTTTGTCTCCTGGCTTCTGCATTCTCTTGGGGTCACTCAGCTTCTGTTGGACAGGTGGGCCAGTCAGCGTGTATCCATGCAGTGCCCTGCCTATTCTGGCCTGCAGATCTATGGACGACTGCTTTGGGTCAAGTGCTGAATGCCAGAGTTCATCCAGCTTCAGTGAGAGACCCAGTTACCAGGCACAAAGCAGGGGAACCTGTTTCATAAAAGACTTCTTATGGTTGTCCTTGGAAGGGGCCAAGAATGGCAGGTACTTAAAGGCCATGTCTCATGATATATAGTAAGTTGTATTACTAAGAAACATATTACATTATATTCAGAATTCTCTCGTTAAGAAGACAAGAAAAAATAAATTAAAATAGGTACAGAAGCCAAGTATAACTCTCAGATATATGGAAAGTGTAGCCACCCAAAACAGTCCTTTATCTGTAAAACTCAGGGTTGTATTTAGCTGTAAGTATCAGAATACCAATTAAGAGCTTAAATTAATATTTCCATATACAGGAGGTACAGAAATGTATGATTATTACTATTGAGTTATTTCAACTCTGTGCAACTTTGGGGAATTTTTATTTGTATCTAAAATGTAAACAGTGACAGTGAACTATGAAGTAGGCTTCAGCAATCTTTCCTTATCTGCAGGGACGTGTGCCTGTTCTAAGACCCTCGTGGAGACCTGTAACTATAGAGTACCTGTTATGTACTGTGCATAACTCTATGCAAACATCTAGAACAACGAACAGTTCATAAGTTAAAGTGGTCAGAGGTGTGGAGGCAGCAAACAGGCTCGAAATGGCTGGAGGCGGTGCACACCTATGATGCCCACACTCTGGAGCCTGTGGTGGGAGGGCGCCGGTTTGAGCTCAGTGTGGGTGCCTTGGTCACTTGGCAGACTCTATCACATAAGAAATTGGTGGGAGGCCTCTGGGTACAGTCTTCAGTCAGACTGAAGGAAAAGAGAGAGAGAGAGAGAAAGGTTCAGGAGAGGCAAGTATAGAGGTGTCAACTCCAGCAGACCTGCCCTGATCCCCACAGTGGGGCCCTGGAACCGCAGGGCTGTGTGTGTGTGGAGGGGGTGAACTGAGGGCTTCCGGGAAACTGTCCCTGCAGCTCTTCACTGCTGTGCTTGGTCATGTAGCTCACAGATAACACCTGGGTGGCCCAGCCCAGCTCAGCTGACTCTCCGCCCCTTCTCACCCACCTTCCTTCCATTCTCTTCTCTGCCCTCGGCTTTTCTTTCTCCTCAGATCTCCCTCCAGTACTTCTCCTCCCCTCCCATAGTTCCCATCCCCTCCGGTACTCTCCCCTCCTCTTCCCTGGGAATCTGTTTTCTCTTAGCCTCTTCCACCCCAACCTCTGTGACTCTCGAGTCCCCAAGTTGTGCTGTTTGGTGAAATATCACTGCCTTTTCCTGTGAGACCCTTGTGCCCCTCCCGTGGCTGGGTCAGGAGGTGTCTAAGTCCCTGCAGTTTGTGGCTTCAGGGTCCTTCCTCCCTCCAAATCATCAGACTCCCTGCAGACACTTGGTTCTGTGGTGCCAGCTGGATCCCCTGTCCCCTGCTGACCATCTGCGCCCAGCCTGCCCTGGCCTTAGTGAGTCTCTGAGCAGAGCCTAGGTGGCCAGCAGAGGGTTCCCCAGCAGTGGCTTCTCCTGCAGCCCTAGTGCACCTTCAAAACAGTGACCCTCCAAGGCCAATGCCAAAGCTAAACCCAAGTGTCAGAGAGAGAGAGGAGAGTAGCAGAGGCTTTGGGCCAGGCATTTCCAGCCAGGCCACCTTGACTTGTAGCATCTATCTCACAAGCTACTGTAAAGAGTTTTCAATGTGCAGGGCGTGGGAGCAGCACTGGGGTCAAACCCAGGTCTCAGCACTACGCTACACCCTGACCCCTTTTAAATTTTTTTATTTTGCTAAGTTGAGGCAGGGGTTTTCTGAGGATCTGGGGGCCTCTTAGAGGGGACTCTGGGCGCCCTGCTTCAGTTCCAGCACAGGTTCAGCCAAGGCGGAAGGGTGGGGCCTGATATGGTGGCGCCTTCTTTGCCTCTCTTGCCTGTGGGCCAGATGCCGAAGTTGCTTCCGGATGGCCCACAGCACCAGGTACACTTCACGCAGCAGCTCAGCCTCAGGCGTGCCCAGAGCTGACGAGATCCTTACTTGGGGTGCAATGGAGGCAGAGCTGACAGATGACTGTAAGAGAAAGAGAGGGTGTGCACGCAGGTGGAACCACCTGCAGATGACCCACAGGGGGTGCAGCTGATTCCTCCTCTTCATCAGGCCAGCTCGGGTAGCCTCTCCTCCAGCACACCTATTCTGCCTGCACAAGTTCATCTTCTCTAGGCTGGAGCTTGTGCTAACATCTCTCTCTCTCTCTCTCTATCTCCTCTTCCTCTCTGTCCCTCTGTCTCTCTCCTCTCTCTTGTCTCCCTTCTCTCTCTCTCTTCTTCGTCTGTCTGACTGTCTGTCTTTCTCCCCTCCACCAGCCCTTTTTATTTTGTATTTTGAGAAAAGTTCTCTCTCGGTTGCCCAGGCTAGACTCAGGCTCACAGTTTTCCTGTCTCAGCCTCCTTGAGTGTAGGAGTCCCAGGTGTGTGCCACCATGCCCGGCTATCCCATGTCTCATACACACTCAGATATATCTTCTACACTACAAAACAGCTCCTGGAAGATAAGAGCCAGTTCGGAGCCACCTTTGAGTCCACCCCAAGACTTGGTGGAGAGTGTATTAATATGCATGACAGAATGACTCTTAATTTCCAGCCTGAAGCTCTCTCCTGACCCCAGACATCTCCAAGTCCATGTCCTACCAATACCTCAACTCATCTTGTCCCAGACCCCAAACTTATTACCTTGTTCCCTAAGTCTTCTCTTCTCCTCCTCCTCTCTCTCTCCACAGCGTCTCATTTTGTAGTTCAGACTGGTCCTGAACTATATACCCCAGGCTAACCTCAAACTCACAGCAATCCTGCCTCTGCCTCCCGAGTGCTGGGATTACAGGGGTGAGACATCACACCTGGCACTGTGGTACGTGGTACCTGGGATCAAACTTGGGACCTTGCAATTGCCAGACAGACGCTGGAACCACTGAACTAAATCCCTGACCCTCTTCCTCCATTCTGTAGCCCAGTGACTGTCTCCCCACAGTCCACCACCAGACCCCAAAACTCTCCCTTAAGACGGCTCACATCTCCTCACTTTCTCTACCCAATAACGCCTCTCTGAGCCCGGAACATCCTTGTCCTTTAGCCTGGATGTCACCAGCTCCGGCCGGGCATGGTGGCTCACGCCTGTTATCCCAGCACTCGGGAGGCAGAGGCAGGAGGATTGCTGTGATGTGAGTTTGAGGCTGAGGCTCAGGGCCAGCCTGAACTACAAAACGAGACCCTGTCTCAAAAAAAAAAAAAAAGAAAAAAAAAATGAAAATAAAAAACCAGCTCCAGGGGATCTTCTGGTTTCTTCTCTTGTTCCCTGAAAACCACCCTACTTACCCCCTCCCACCCCGGGTGAGTGTTTTTTAGTGATGCTGGGGCTGTGACGTAGCATGCTCTGCCACTAAGCTACACACCCAGCAACTCTCCTCTTTTTAAAAACTTTTTTTGAGACAGGTTTTTGCAGGATACTAAAGCTGGACTCAGGCTTGAGATTTGCCTACCTCTATATCCCAGAGTACTTGGACTGCAAGTATGTGTGTCACCATGCCCAGCTGCCATACTCTTTCAGAGCGTGGCTTTCACTCTTACTAACATGGAAGAGTGTTGGTGAGATTTCTCGATCAAAATTCAATCATGCCACTCCTGCCTCAAAGGTCTTCCATGGCTCTCATTGCTCTTAGAGTCAAGTTCAAATTCTCTAACTTGGTCATCCATCTTACCTGGTACCAACTGGCCCCTGGTGCCAGTTCCCTACACTCCAACCCTCACTTATGGGGTAGCACAGTCACACCCCTGTTGTTCTCCTTCACGGATCATCCTTTCCTTTCCCTCTACTCCCCCTAACAATACCCCTAAGCAGAGAGACTTCCTTGGGTCTGAGCTTTACCCTTTTCCAGCAGGAAAGCCTGCTGTGTCTCCTCAAGTCTGTTTGAGGTGTCCTTCCCTGGTTACCCACAGCCCTCTCTACCTCCTGCATCACACCCCTCAGGAAACAGAACTGACAGTGCCCATCGTCTGTGGTCCCCAAGTCTGGACCAACGTGGTTCAACATCTGGCCACAGAAGAGCACAGGACTAGTGTGTGGAAGAAAGAGACAGTTTCTGGGTTGAAGGTGGAAGGAAACTTACCTTCCATCGGCACATTTGCCAGCTGGACTGCAGGGCAGAAAACATGACCATAGATGCTGACCGCACAGCTGTCTGGGGTGCCCGCAGCAGGGAGTGGGCTGAGTGGGCCTGTGCTATCTGGGTCGTGCTGGGGGGCCTGGCCAGCTCACAAGGCTTCTCTGCCATGGGGGACTCCTTCATCCTGGGGAGCTTCGCTTCTCCAGGAGACTTGACCAACTTGCAAGTCTCCAGCTGTGGGGGTGTCTTCCCCACCTCCTTCAGTGAACGTTTCCTAGTGCCAGTGTGTTTCAAGATGGTCTGTTTCATTTGACATCTCCAGAAGACAACCTAGGAAAAGAGGCACAGATGGACAGGACAGAAGAAGGGCGGGACAGAGACATAGTCAAGGGAAAGAGCACTCCTGTCCAGCCTCTCTCTCTCTCTCTCTCTCTCTCTCTTCATACTCTTCCTCCTCCTCCTCCCTCTTTCTTTGCTCTTCTTTTTTTTCTCCTCCATCTTCTCCTTTCTTCTTCCTCCTCCTGCTTTTTCTCTTCTTCCTTTTTCTTTCTTCTTCTCCTCCTCCTTCTTTGCAGTGGTGGGGATTAAACTCAAGTCCTTTGCACTGAACTACTGAACTACATCCCCAGTCCCCTTTTTACTTTTTTATTTTTAGACAATGTCTCACTGGGTCTCTGGGTTGCCCAGACTGCATTCAAGTTTGCAGTTGTATTGTCTCAGCCTCCTAGAACACTGGGATTATGTGCCAGTGCCACCATGCTCAGTCTCTCAGGGTCTCTTGTGCCTTCACTTCTGCTTGCCTTTTTTTTTTTTTTTTTAATACAGGGTCTCGCTTTGTAGTTCAGGCTGGTCCTGAGCTCACTATGTAGCCAGGCAGGCCACAAATTTATGGCAGTCCTCCTGCCTCTGCCTCCTGAATGTTGGGATTACAGGTGTAAGCCATCATGCCCAACTGCCTGTCCTTCTCTGTTTGGCCACAAGAGGCCAGGAGGGAAGGAACAACATGAGAGTCATTGATCAGAACCCTCATCTTAGCATCACGAGGACCAGACAGTGTGTGAGACTCACCCAACAGGTCATTGTTTGCCAAATCTCCTTAACAAATTTGAAGAACCGCACGACCACACGCATGACTCCCGATGGAGCATGAGCAGAGCTAGCCCATGGGGTGGGCAAAGGGACAGGCTGATGGCTAGTGGCAGTCACTGGAGCTTAGGAATTTCAAGCACACCAGTGAAGGGATACAAAGTGCAGGGGTGCTCACTCCAATGCCCGTCCCAGGCCCTTCTTCCCCTCTCTGAGACAGAAGAGTCACGGTGGATAAGAACCCTGAGTGAGGCCGAGTTCCAGGCCATTGTGAGACCCCAAACTCAGAGGCCCTTCTGTTTGTTGTGGAGCAAAATGTTCTGCCTTAGGCCCTGCCTGCTCTAGATGTGGGGGAGAAGACTCACTGGTGGAGGGCTTGGTATTTGCAGGGAGTTTTCCAGGCGCTGGGCCATGTCATCCTCTGAGATTCACATAAGCTAGAGAATTTGCTGCAAGGCATAAGTCCAGGGGGCTGGAAGACGGGACCTCACCAGGTGGCCCGAGTAGATCTGGCACAGGAGGTAGGTGCGGCGAGGCTGGCTGCAGAGGTGGGCAGCACCCGACCATTTTGAAATCCTCATGTGAAGGCAGATGATTCTTGGGACCCCTATGTAGAACTTCAGGGCCCCTTAGGAGATGTGGACAGTCTAATGAAGACCAGGCTCCAGGAGGAGGGCCTCTCCATCCTCACCCACCACGTAGTCCATCCTATGTCTCCCACAGCCAGGATGGACTTTTATTTCTGCTCTTTTTTCCCCTCTTGTCTCTTTTTTTGGCCCAAATTTGCTCTGCAGAGCTCGTTCTTCCCTCATCCCTTCACTCCTCATTTTCAAATGAACTTTTGGTACCGTCTGATTCTGTATTTGAGACAAGAAGGACCAGGAATACTTTTTTTTGGCAAGCCATTTTTTTTTTTTTTTTTTTTTTTTTAGGTTTTTTGAGACAAGGTCTCGCTTTGTGGTTCAGGCTGGCCCTGAGCTCAACCTCAAACTCACATCACAGCAATCCTCCTGCCTCTGCCTCCCAAGTGCTGGGATTACAGGTGTGAGCTACCACGCCCGGCACTGTGGTATGTGGTACTGGTTGCTGCTGGGCATGAGTCTCCACACCCAGTATGGTATGTGGTTACCAGGGAATCAAACCCAGGCCTTTGCGCTTGCAAGACAGGCACTGGAACCACTGAGTTAACTCCCCAGCCCCGGCAAGCCATTTTTAAAGCAACTACATGGACATTTTTAAAGGACAACATGGAGACAGCTCCTCTAGGGTCACCCTCCAGGCTGTGGCTGCTGCTCCCTCCTTGCCACTAGATGGGGTCCTTCTCCCTGGTGCACTTCCCCCGAGTTGCTCCAGAAGTGTGTTTCCCTGCAGGGACCATCCTCAGCCAACTGGGAATGGTCTAGGTGATCTCAACTTGGAGTATAAAATTCAAAGCCAGCCTGAACTATATAGCAAAACCTTTTCTCAAAAAACCAAAAAAAAATTTTTTTTTAAATTAATAAATAAAATACCCTACTCAGAGCTTGGCACAGTATACTCTTTGCCCATCTAGATTGAGTACATGGCATTCCTTTCTCATGGGCTTTTATTGACCACATGACCTTGAGCTAGCTCTCCTTGACTCACCTTCAAGGTCATCACTCACCTACTCTCAGCGTGCTTTCTTTATTTACAGTACTTACATGACCCAAAATGACTCTTTGTTTGCTGTGGTAAGGAAATAAAAAAGTTGTCAACATTAAAATGGAGTCACTTTTGTCAACCTAGCAACAACAGAGTAAATAAACCCAGGAGTTTGTGAAAAGGATGATTTTCACACATGCATGTCTGGTAGTGACTCAAAAAAGACCCTGCCATGGGCTGGGGATTTAGCTCAGTGGTTCTGGCACCTGTCTTGCAAGCGCAAGGACCCGGATTCGATCCCCTGGTAACCACATACTATACTAAGCATGGAGACTCACGCCCAGCAGCAATCAGTACCACATACCACAGTGCTGGGCGTGGTGGCTCATGCCTGTAATCCCAGCACTCGGGAGGCAGAGGCAGGAAGATTGCTGTGATGTGAGTTTGAGGCTAAGCTCAAGGCCAGCCTGAACCACAAAAGCGAGACCCTGTCTCAAAAAATAAAAAAGATCCTTCCAGAACCACAAGTTTTCATAGGAGCCACCGAGACCTTATGCAAAAAGCACAAGTTCCCCATTCTCCGATATCTTGGGGGAAGTTGTCTCAGGTCGCTCAGCTGGCTAGTAGCAAAGAACTAGATAAAGTCTCCCAGCCCTACAAAATTGTGTTTCCCATTATTTTTTTTTTTTTTTTTAAGGTTTTTTGAGACAGGGTCTCGCTC
>PVIR01031242.1:0-19601 GCA_004026965.1 Petromus typicus
CTAGGGACCAAACTAAGGCACCAGCAATTGAGCAAAGTATAAAAACAGTTTATCTGAGCCAGGGGACAATTCTTTGAAATGTTAATGAGTGTGACCCGGAGTTCACGCTTTGCTGTCACTCCTGCTGAAGAACTGGCATAGAAGCCACTCATCCAGCAATCTGCTTCCACAGGCTCCCGTAATAAATTACAGCAATACTGATGACTTAAAGCAACACAGATGTATTTCCTTACAGTGCTAGAGTCTGCAATTCAAAATCAGTCTTTCAGGGCTAACATCCGGGTAGGAGCATGGCGGGCTCCTTCAGGAGGCTGTGGGGGAACCTGTTTGCTTGCCTCTTCTGTCTTCAGGTGGTCACCTGTATTCCTTGGCCCCCGCCCCTACATCACATTACTCCAATCTCTTGCTTCCATCTGGACATTATCTTTTCATCTTCCATCCTGCTCCTGTCTTATATGTGACTATCTGGGGCCACCAGGTCATCTGGAACAATCTATCTTGAGGTCCTTAGTTTAATCTCATCTACAAGACCCTTTCCCTTTGCCACACTCTCAGCTTTCAGGGTTAAGGACACAGATTCCCCTAAGGACCTGTTATTCATTCCACTGACCACTTCCTGGTGGCAGAAGTTTGACCTATGATACCTGAGGATAAGACTAACTTACTTCCTGTTTAAATGGCAAGGAGTCGAAAGGGCGCACACACGCCCTTCCAAAGGCAGGTCTGTCTGAACAGACCCTCGATCACAAAGCAAACCAATGCTGCCTAAAGGCTCCTTTGCCATCATTCTTTTAAACTAAAAACAACTAAAGAATTTACTTTTGCCTTTATAAACATGTTCTTTTTAAGGAATGACTGACTTACAGAGAATGACAAGAATATTACAAAGAAATCCCCTGTGTTACAAAGCATTACCAATACCCTTCACAGATTCCCCTGTTTTGCCTTGTCTACAAACTCCTCTATTTTCCTTTTCTCCACTAAACCATTCTGAGAACAAATTGCAGATATGAAGTCTTCTTTATGTCCAATGCCCTTTAGCTTTTGAAGGAGTTTGAAAAATAGGACTTAATTACAGTGGAAAAGTTTTTCAAGGAAAGTGTTTTTTTGGGTCTCAAAACTCAAAGGAGACAAGTCTTTGCGTTGGAAGGCAGAGACGGTCATATCTCAATATAATGCAGAATGTTGTTTATTTAATATTATCCCAATTTCCAGGCACTGAGCCTCTCTCCTGAACCTCTCTCTAAGCCACAGTCTCTAACCAGCACAGGGCTGAGAGCGATCCATGGACAGCAGAAGGGACCCAGTGGACAGCTTGCTTCCTGCTGGCTTCTCCACTCCCTAACCTAAAGGAAGCTAAAACTTCCTACAAACCAAAGCCTCCTCATCTCACCTGTGCTCTGTACTCCGGGTCCATCGCGTTCACTTATGATAACTTAGGTCCTTATGCACTCATGACTTTCTACTCAGGCCGCTCTTAGGGTTATGGGGAAATCTCCCAGTCACCAAAGCTTCACTGAGGGCTTCAAGTGGCCCAGGCTGAATGGGGAGCAGAAATGAGGCAGGGTCACAAGGCAGCAGAAGAGACAGGCATGCGAACCACCCACGTGGACAAAGAAGCATGAAGAGAGCCCAGAATATGGCAAAGTGCCCTTGGGAATGGGTGGGAACCAGGCCTGAAAACCGAGCAGCACTGGGAGAGGCAGGAGGAGGAGAAGAGAAGGAAAAGCCCCAGCCAAAGCACGGAGCACAACAGGGACAGCAGGTGACACGTCCACCTGGAAAGTGAGGTCGAGTAAGGTCAAGAGGGCGGCTGACACCATGGCAGTCTGTCCCATGGTCATCACTCCTTAGCCACAGTTCACTCACATAAATTCCTTCCTCTGCCAAGCAGTTAATACCCAAAACCATGACTCACTTCTATCTCAAACAATTTCTCAAAAACCTAAGCCCACACCCCAGCTCCCTGCTGTAAGGGACACACACTACTGGAAGTTGGGGAGGGGAAGACGTCACAGATAATTCAGCCGCAACATACAGGTCCCAGCAGGAAATGTCCAACATGTGTCCGACTTTGACCGTCTCCTCACAGTCACTGAGACCTGTCTACAAAGGAGCACCTGGATTTGTCACCATGATATCCAAATCGATTCCAAAAGGGTTCTTTTATTTTGTTCTAAAAGTTGAGAAGGAAAAACGATGTAACCTTTTTAAAATACAAGAAGCAGGAGAAACATTATTAGCAGCTCATTCTTCTAGCGGACCAGCACTTTACGGTGCTCTCTGTGGTAACACTTCCTCTTGCCTTTGGACGAAGCTTTGGGGAGCTTTGGGGAGACAGGAAAAGAGGTGACAGCAGGGAAGGTGGGAACCAGAAACTGAGCTCCAGGGAGAGTGAGGTGAACCAGGAGAGAAGAGAAGAGCAGCTTTCAGGGAGCCAGGAGCAAGCAGAGCCACCTGCGTGCACTCAGACGTGCACTGCCCGAAAGGAAACTCTCGGAATGTAAGTACTTACAAGACTTCTGGGGATAGGGGTGGTTCAAATGAAAACCACGAAAGAACTCAGCTTCACCTTACCCACCATCCCACCCTCCAGCCCTCAAACCCACCCCACCACCCCTTTCCATCCCACTAACACATGACCCCACCATTCTACCACCCCACCCTCCTACCGAGACCTTTCCAGTGAGAGTTCCTGGGAACTTCAAAACTCACTGATTAACTGACACAAACAGGGATGAACCAAGTCCCCTTAAGTAGCCTAAGTAGATGAGGCTGTTATTCACCTTGACAGCCTGTCACGATCACTCTAACCCTCTGCAGGGCACAGCCAAGAACCACGTGCCACACCTGCAGCCTCTGAGTCTCACTGCAGACCTAGGCAGAGACCCATAATGAGCCTCAAAGGAACTTTCAGGTCCAGTGTTGCCCCATGTGTCAAACACCTGCTTACCCTGGGAACCAGCAGCCAAGCACCAGCAGGGCCTGGTGCCATACCAGCGCCGTCCAGGGGGAGGCGCTGGAGAAGCCCGTGAAGGACCTGAAGATCAAGGGTGTGGCTTCCTGACAGCTGAGGTGTTCAGGTAGGGAAGAGAGACACAGACAACCAAGAGAAAACTCTCAATCCTGGATGCAAAGCAAATGAGACCGCAGCTTCAACCCCAAGGCAACTGCAGCTCCCAGACCTCAGGACTGCACGAGCAGGGGATGCCCCCAGCAGCAGCAGGAGGCTTACAAGGTAAAAAAGCATATCCCAGGAAAGGACACAAAATTTTTAAACTACTGGTTTTTAAAGGAATTTTTAATATGAAAACTATAGAAAGAACATCCTTATCTGAAATGAAGTAAATTCAGATCTGTAAGAAATTTACTCTTCCCCCTTATTTGTCCTTACTTTTTCTCCTCCTGCTAAGAACCAGTGAACCCTTGGCAGGAGGCTGTAAGTTTGCACATGGTGGTGGACAGCAGAGCAGCTGGGCAGGAGGCCCTCTGCCAGCCCGCTTCCTGCCTGTGCTCTGGACAGAGTATGCCTTTCCTAGACAGCAGACGCTGGGTGCCCAGGTCCTTTACTTAATCTGTTCTTATCAGCTAGTCTTCCTCTGGGAAACCCTCAACCCTCCACCCCATTTGGTGGGGGATACTTTTTAAGGAGTTCATTCAGAATCAGAAAATAGATTCACTGATTCCTTCCCTCTTTTCACTTTGGCTGCCAGGAAGCTCAACATCAAGTGTGTGGATCAGTATTAGCAGACCCATGGATCTTCCTACATGAGTACACATATGTACACATACACCATGTAATTCCACGAGACATCACCTTTCCACAAAGTCCATATATTTTCCCAGATCACTCTACATGACTCTAACATTGTAATTTTTAAATTACTTATACACTGTATCAAATTTCATATGGAAATATAAATATAAATGTATTAATATAGGCAAAAAAAGATGAAGTTGAAAACTTTGCCAAAGTAATTCAAAATATACAGTAGCTATGGCAAACATAAAGTCTTTCACAAAATCACCAAACTTGAATGCAAAACCATTTTGGGGACCAGATTAGGCATTCAACTTCAAACTTGTATAAGCAAAGCTAATTTTGCCCCTAACATATAATATAGTGGCCCATCAGCTTAATTTAAAATTCATCAAGCTTTCAAACAATAAGAAGCACTTTTCTCTCCCATGAACAAAGACGTTTTATTCATATGTGAATAAAGCAAAGATTCTTTCTATTCTATCTACATGAAGCAATTCTGCATTTCTATACAAAATGAGGTATTCTGCACCAGGCTGAGCCGTATTACAGAGTTGCGGTGCATTCTGGATGAAGTTGTCTGGTGATGGCTCATGCACTGAATCACAAAAAGCACTTTGTATTTCCAAAAGAGAAGCAAAAATCTGTAAGCCTTCTCTGACTCTCTCTTCTGTTTCTCCCTCAACACCAGGCACTGACGGGCATATACATTAATATATTCATTTCAGACCCAGCCTGGGTCATGCACCATACGGAGAGTAAGTGTGTGGGCCCAGCTCAACGGACCAAATAAAAGAAATGGGAAACTCTACACCAAAAATATTTCAGCAGTACTTTTGGCTTCTGTTTTTCTAAGAGTGTAATTTAAATTAGGTTTTCTGAAAACAGAGGTGAGGGGCAGATAATTTCTTCAAAATAATTAAGAACTCCCCTCAAGTTGACAATAGAATGAAATATACTGATTCTAAGGTTAAATCTATGAATTATTCATATTTCCGGGTAATTAAGAAGGCATTATAAAAATAGCCTACTCTATAAAGAACTTTGCCCTCTTTAACAGCAGATTTAAATGTCTCTTCAAAGCGTACAGTTCTTAAACTTCGCAGGAACTAAAGCTGACCAACTTGTTAAATTTAACAGGTAATTTTATCATCCCAACAAAAGTGGGCTTGAAATATGAAAACTTTAAAAGAAAGCTCTTCCATTTTGGCCTCCTGATTACAGAGCGGGAAGGAGAGAGAGGGCAAAAACACTGAGCAGCCACAGCGGGCTCCTCCCGACCACCAGCCTCGCCCCTGCGGACGGGACTCTGACAGCACAAGGGAAAGGATTGGCATTCGCAGAGTCCCTAAAGCACTCCAGGCCTTCCCTCCCGTGTGACCACCGGGACCGGGCCCCTCTGGCACAACAGCGGGCCTCACTGACAGAGATGCTGCCCACTCCTTTCTCAAGGCAAGCGTGTGGTTTTAAGTATCTGGATTTTTAATGCACACTAAATTGCTCAATTATCTTTCTTTCAAAAGCATTCTTTCTGTAAGCCTCACCAGCTGCTCAGTCCTCAGCCAGCACCTGGGAGAGGTGCTTTAGCAACAGCCTCCCAACACCTGTCTGTCTCCCAAATCTGCTCTCAGCAGAGAAGAGCGAGAAAAGAACCCTCTGTGGGCTGCTGTGCAAGGCTTGCAGGAAGCCATATAGGACCGGGACCCCTGCTTCCTTACTGAGCCCTGCTCCTGGGCCCCGTGCTCCCTGGCTGAGTCCTCCTCCTGGGCCCCGTGCTCCCTGGCTGAGTCCTGCTCCTGGCCCCTTGTACTCCTTGAATGAGCCCTCCTCCTGGCCTCCGTGCTCCCTGACTGAGCCCTCCTCCTGGCCCCCATACTCCTTGAATGAGCCCTCCTCCTGGCCTCCATGCTCCCTGACTGAACCGTCTTCCTGACCCCCGTACTCCCTGACTGAGTCCTCCTCCAGGACCCCATGCTTCCTGACTGAGCCCTCCTCCTGGCCACCTGCTCCCTGACTGAACCATCTTCCTGGCTGCATGCTCCCTGACTGAGCCCTTCTCCTGGCCCCCGTGCTTCCTGGCTGAGCACTCCTCCTGGCCCCCATGCTCCCCGATGATTGAGTCCTTCTCTTGGCCACCTGCTCCGTGACTGAGCCCTCCTCCTGGGCCCCCGTGCTCCCAGACTGAACCTCCTCCTGGCTTGCACACTCCCGGCTCCCCTTGGTCCTGCCCCACCCACTCCCAGCTTTTTCACTCCACGCTCAGCTCTGCTCCTTGAGGAGGCCTATGCTGCCCACGCTATTTAAAAGTGTGCCTGGGGGCCGAGAATTTAGCTCAGCGGTTCCAGTGTGTGCTTGGTAAGCCACGGTCCCGAGTTTGAGTCCCCATAACCACAAACTACAGTGCTGGGCATCGTGGCTCGCATCTGTAATCCCAATCCTTAGGAGGCAGAGGCAGGTGGATTGCTGAGTTCAAGGCTGGCCTGGACTACATAGTGAGTTCTTGACCAGCCTGAACTACAAAGCAAGACCCTGTCTCAAAAAAATAAATAAAAGTGCATCTGGTCTCCCACCCCGCCTCTAGCACCCCGATCCAGCCTCCCTTTGCTGTACATTTCCCTCTTTCCCAAAGACTGAGCACACCGTGTTATAGACTCATTAGTGTTGTTCACACAGACACCTAGAAACATGTCTGGTACACAGCAGGCACTTGATAGACATCTGTGAATGAGTGAAGACCTGACATCCAAGATGAATCACTAAAACGTACTTAAAACCAATAGGAAATATCAGTAGAAAGTTGCTAATTAAAATCAATATGCAAAAAAAGATTTTCATACCCCAATAATAACTAATAACCAGTTGTGGAATTTCTAGTCTTTTAGCAAAGGAGAATATTTCACATGAGGAAAATCTATGATGGTAACAAGATGGCCACGCTGTGTGGCTCCCCAGTCTTCCACCCCTCTCCGGAGCTCTTAGCTTGGAGGAAGTCAGAGCTTGAAAACATGTGCATTAGGAAACATGGGGAAAAGGGCTATTGACTCCAGCAACAAAAACAGTATTCAGGACAACAAGACATCAGAATAATTTTCCAGATATTTGCTGAAATAAAACCTACAAAATTTCACCGAGGGACATAAAAGAATTCCACAGGAAATGACAAGAGGGGCAACATTCCTCAGTGGGAAGACTGTACCGAGCTAATCAGTTTTTCCACAAATAAATCTACATCACACTCCTAATAATAATGCTTACATGAGTATAATTTTTAAAAAGAAACTAACAAAGGGATTCCCAAAGCTCATCTAGAAAACACAGTATGAGAAATGGCCAGGAAAATGCTAAAAGAAAACAACAAACAATAACAACAACAACAAAACCAGGAGCAGTGAGCAGGGGCGTGCCCTGTCACAGACAACCTCAGATTCCAATCAGAAAAAAGGGGGGCGAGAGGCGCTCAAGTCAGCAGGAAGACCACGAACAGAGAAGGAAGCTCAGCAGTAGACTCACCCACGAGGCTCAGTTTATCATTCAGGCAGCATTTACAACCAAGAGAAGAGACAATATAAGCCAGTAAACTTTCATGTTTCTTTTTTGTTTTGTTTTGGTTTTTGTTTTTTCTGGTAAACTTTCTAACTAGTACCTACATTTTAAATAATCAAGTAGGGAAACCTTGTGCAACAATTGGACAATCATACATGAAAAATATAAAGCATCCTTAGAAATCAATGAGAGATATAAACACAATATAAATGGGGGGTGACTCAAGAGAAATGAATATGCAAATGATAATGTAAAAGATATCCTACAATTATTTAATGAAATGACATTTAGGATAGTAATTTTTAAATGCAGTCTTTTTCCTGGTATTGAGAAAAAATATGAAAATAAACATTTTCTTAGATTGAGGGAAAATTTTCAAGGAATATAAACTGGCAACGCATGGCAAACTCTAGCAAACACGCAGTGCTGACTGACCAGCTTTACATCCAAGGTACCCATCCCCCAAAATTGCCACAGATGCATCAAAGACAACGGCAGATAGACTTACTACTATGTATGGCTGTGTATTATCCCAGTGAGGGGCAAAAACTCAAGTCAAGCTTCCAAGAATGGAATCCCAGCTTCAACATTTACTTATTTTAGGTCAGTGGCTATCTCTTAAGGTTTCTAGAGGCTTAGGGGCAGTAATGCACATGAACATTTGAAGTCTCTCTTCTGATATGGGAAGCACTCACTAAACCTTGCTTCTTATTATTAGTGAAAAATCAAAAAGTGATTTTAATATCCCACAGTAATAAGCTGCAGCACACTATATTACGCAGCCAGTAAAAGTTGTGATGCAGATCTACATTTACCAGTGTAGAAGTACATGCCCAAATATATTGTTAACCAAGAAAAGCAGGTTAGAAACCATTACATATCATTTCACTTTTTTATAAGTAACTAATATCTATCTCTATCTACACACACACACACACACACACACACACACACACACATGTATCTGCCCATGATATGTTGAGGTATGGGTGACTTTTGCCTTTGTATTTTATGTTTCTTCATTGAACATAAATAATGTATGAAATAAATGATCAACTCATAAATGAAACAATCCAAATCAGCAAACCTGAAAAGCAATTTGAAAGTTCTCACTTACAGGTCTGTCCATTTCAATGGCTGTCACGTTACCCAGAGATCACTTTGTTTTAAGAACACTGATTTATCTGCTGCTTGATCAATAAGCAGGTGTCTCACACAACCTTGAGCCCTCCTCTTCCTTAAAATGGCAGCCTAGGCAGTTCTCATTACTCATAGTGGTTGTGGCTATAAACTTAACAAAACCCTGTCTCAATGAATAGTGAGCCCTGCTCGTAGAATGAATCCATGTTAGGGTCCTGAAAGCCTGTGGTCTCCAGAATCAAGCCTTTAGAATGTCTAATGGGATCTTATCAAAACTCATTTAAAAATCCTGATCCTCCAGTGGCAGGCAGGGTGTATGACAAACCCGAACAGGAGACACACCATCTGCACCTCAGCACTGTGGCTCTCCCCATCTGGCCCTCACACTAGCACTCAGGAACCCAGGCCCTGAGACTCTGGTTATTTCTTCCAAGACCAAAAATAGAATGAAACACAGCTTTTGAGAGGATGCAGCTGTGGAGTCCAAAGGCCCAGGGATTGATCTACGAACTCCATTCTGCTCTGAGAGGTAGGCTGGGGTCAGCAAGGTGTAATCAGGAGGAGAGGCTCTAAAGAAGGCAGCGGGGCAAAAAACCCATACCATGTGGGAGAGCTGGGTCAATACAAAGTTTAGAAAATAAAGCAACTGTTTAATAAACTCAGCTATTAGTAACAGCAATTTCTCCTTGCCCCTGTCTCCACGTGTGTGCACAACGCACAGTCACTATGATCCAGGCTTAGTCTGTGCAGGGTTTCAGTAAAACGACAGACCAATCCAATCCTCACTGCAACCCACTCAAGGAAGCAGGTGTCATTTACTAAACAAGTGTTCACTGAGCAGCTCATATGTGCACCCTACAGTGCTCTGGACGGGGAGACTCCATGACTGACAGTCAACAACACGGCCACGTAGTGGTCAACAGTGGGATTGTAGACCTTAGAAACATACACAAATGATTACCAGGGTTCTAACTGGTGTCACTACGACCTGAAGAAAGCAGGTGACTTTAGAGCAAACATACATGTTACACAGCAGTGACGGGGAACAGAAGGGACAGACAATAACATCCTGGAAAAGAGAACTAGAACCCAAGAACCTAGGGAGTCCGGGATATTTTAAAGGCATGTAACTTCAGGAAAAGGGACCAGTCTGCGGGGGAAAAAAAAAATCAACACAGATCAGAGAAGATCCCACTGAAAGGACCAGAATAGCAGAATAGGGCAGTCCCATCTACTGTTGGGATGGCAAGCAGCTCCTTAACAAAAATCTGAACAAAAACCACCTCAGACAGAATGACTCTGAAGAAACAATCATTTGAGTCCAGATCCTAATACCCAACAGTGACATGGAACCCGGCTGCCCTGTGATACCCAGGATTGTAGGGGAACCACAGCATCCATGAAATAGCCACTGCATTCCCCTACATTGGTTCAGTTATTTGGAACTGTGAGATAGAGAAATAAATCCAATCCCTAGTGTTAAAACTTCTGAATCAATGATTATAATAAGGTTTATTGATGGTTATAAACTTTTCAGGCATTTTTATACATGGGTGGTTTGTCTTTTTTAAAACCTGTATGAGAATCATACTGATGGAATTTGTGACTATACTTTAAATTTCTGAATATATAAATAGTATTAACTGAGGAATTTAAACTTAAAATCGAACTTTGTACAAAGGGCAAATGAAATGAAGGGATCTCATTTTAACATGAGTAGACTTACAAAGGAACTTAGGATATTTATAAGTTGTTTTCAAATGTGTAAGGTAGAATAAGTTTTTCTACTTATGGCTCCAATGGATTAAATACTAAGTAACATACTACTATGTAGTTGTACATTTTCCCTCCTGATCCCTCAAACATGAAGAACCAAGGACAAAAAAGGCAGTGAGGTGAACACCCCGACCATGAGCGGCAAGACACATATGAAATGCTGTAGCATCACTGAGCCTGTGACTAATTTTCTCTTGAGGAGGCAGGAAGGAAACTGAGGCAAAAAAAACTCCCAAAGCCGCGGGTGATGTTTCAATAGTCATGAAGGAAGAGAAAGCAAAACACCAGGTGGACAATGGAAGGACTTGGAAACAACATACTTCTGCAGAGAGAAAAACATGGGCACCGTCCAAAGTGGTGATCCAGGGGGAGGAGTCTGGGAACTGCCAATGATAGTGTCTGCGCACAGCAGGGCTTGAGGACACAAGAGGAGTCTGGCAGTCACAGAAGAGAGTGTAGGTTTATCCTGAGGGGTCACAGAAGAATTTTTAGGAGTGACACAATCAGATCTGTGTTTCAGGAAGACCCTTCCCGCAGCAGTGTGAAGATGGCCTGGAGGAGGGGCAGCACAGGTGGGAGGGGTGGCAACATAGGTGATAAGCAAGGAGGTCCCACAGTCCAGAGCAGGGCTGACAGATCTCGGGGCACTGGGGAGGTCAAAGCTACAGAAGCCAGCCCTGGAGATACAGAGCTGTGCAGCCAGTGACAGCAACTAAAACACGAAAAGCGCTCAGCAATTCTGAATGAACAAATAAAATAATGGCAACAATAGGCAAACGTGGCTCTGTTAGTTGGCTTTCTATTACTGTGACATAATAGATAAGAAAATTCACGTAAAAGAGGACTGACTTAATTTGACTCACTGGCTCAGAGGTTTCAATCCAAGACTGGCCTCAAACTGTGAGCTCATGGGGAGCCAGAACATTGTGGCTGAACGAAGGGACTCGCCTCATGGCAACCAGAGGGCAGAGAGAGACAGAGACAGAGACACAGGAAGGGACCAGGGACAGATACAGTCCCCAAGGTCACACACCCATAACCTTCTCTGTTCAACTCCATTGCCTCCCAATAATGCCATCCAATTATGATCCATCAATGGATAAGTCCACAGACCACTTTGAAAGCCCTTCTGCTGATAAAGAAGACTTGGGAAATGCTTCAAACCCAAACCTTAGCAAAAATGCTTGATGGAAGGTACTATGTATGAGGCCAGATCACAAATCAAGTGAATATTAAACTTGAAATTTTAAAATAATTACAACAAAACACACAATGTTCTGGATTCCTCTCAAAAGACTGCTCCATGTTTTTGAAATATTTATCCCACCATTCTTGCTGCTGCTTGAAACAATTCTGGAAGCCCTCTTCCCTGACTGTCTTTTGTAGCTGTCTTAATACCCTGTATTGATTCCAAATGTTGTGGCAACTTCTGCCAAATAAAAACACTGAGCTCTTCCACCTTATTTACTGGCTCTTGTACCATATGACTTCTGGCTCTTGAACTGATTCTGGACATCAAGGCAACCACTACAGCACAACTAAAGTCATTCGTGAAAAAGGATTTCCAGAAATGCTTCAGAAAGGGGCAAGGATGTGAGATATGTGTTTGAAAAGAGGAGTATTTTGAAGCAGATTAACAGCAATGTGTCCTTGGCTATAATAAATTTTGTTTTGGGCCTGAGGATTTAGCTCAGTGGTTCCGGCGCCCGTCTTGGCGCCCGTCTTGCAAGCACAAGGGCCCGGGTTCAATCCCCAGTAACTACATATCATACTGGGCGTGGAGACTCACGCCCCAGCAGCAACCAGTACCACATACCACAGTGCCGGGCGTGGTGGCTCACGCCTGTAATCCCAGCACTCGGGAGGCAGAGGCAGGAGGATTGCTGTGATGTGAGTTTGAGGCTGAGCTCAGGGCCAGCCTGAACTACAAAGCAAGACCCTGTCCCAAAAAAAAAAAAAAAAAAATTTGTTGTTTTAAATTTAAGCATTCACCATATATTTTGAAAGAGATGGACAGACATAGGCCAGGAAAAGAAAAGGTACAGGACAGAGTTAAAAGTTTTACCCAAACAGTAGTGTAGTGGGGAACACATTAAGTGTTTCAAGAAGGAGATGATCAAAATGTGTGAGAGAGAAAAGTTGCCAAACAAAGACAGAAATGGCTGTTGCAGAGGGAAGACACTGATGACCTTAAGGGAAGTAATCTCATGGAAGGATAGAGAGGAAAGCAGATTACACTGTGCTGACAGTGCAGGCGATGAGAACGTGGATGAGATATGCTTTTAAAAGTCTAGCAATCAAGAAAGCAGTGAGACGAGGGAGACCTGAGGGGAGACAGAGGCAACACAAGGATTTAGAAACAAAACACACTTGATTAAGTACAAGGAAGAGGGAAATTAAAGACAAAGATGAAAGAGAAGAAGCTGGAACTGGTGCCACAAGTCTCAGGGCTGTAGAGGGTCTGAAAGAGCCACTGTGAAAAGAAGTCATTCTGGGAAATAATAGAGGATTCGCAGCTTATCCAGACACTGAAGCCATGAGTGTGTAACATTAACAGTTACGAAATTCTCTTCAGCAGTCCGCAGCAGCTCCAACTGCACAGAAGAACTGTCAGCCTGCTTCAGGCTGGAGACTGCAGGAGGCGGAGGTGAGAGTGCACGTGAAGGGGCTGCGCTGCATGGAGGAAAGGAAGAGAAGCCCTGAAGTGCACAGCCTTGTCCAGTCTTCAGGTAAAGAGCCTGGTCTGTCAGCACAGCTGAGCTACATGAGAAGCAAGGAGAAAGGAACTTTCCTCTCTACCGAGAATCAGAGGTGTCCCATGGCTGAAAAGCTCCCTCCCCCCTACATCCAGAGTGGTACGCACTCTTCAGGCTATGACACCAGCTACGGCCACACTGTACTTACCAGGAGACACCAAAACTGCTCCTGCCCCCCAACTCTCCCCCTCCACCTCACCCTGTGCACCACACTATCAGGAGTGGACAGAGGAGAGGAAAAGAGGGAGCTTTGCAGTGAGAAGAGCAACACGTAACACCTGAGCCAGGGAATCCAGCTTCATTCTCAGATCTACCAACTCGTGAGCTAAGTGACCAGGACAACACATAACCCTCTCTGCTCCTCAGTCACCTCAGCTTTAAAATAGGCAAATGTCCATTCAACACGGTCATCTGAGGATGAAGTCAATTAAGATATTTGATGTGCTTAGAAGTGCACTCTTAGTTATTCTTTGGATCTTAAATATTCCTGAAAAGATCACACATTGAAGGCTCAGCCTCCAAGCGGCAGTGTTCAGAGTTGAGGCCCAGGTAGGTGAGTGGTTGCTGAGAGCTCTGACCTCATCTACCAATGAATCCATAGCTATGTGATGACTGGGAGGTGGTGAAAATTTTAGGACTGAGGCCTAGTTGGAGGAAGTAGGTCCCTGGGGGTGTGCCCTTGCAGATGTATTTTTCCTTGGTCCTTTTCTCTCTTCTTTTTTCTTCCTAATCTCCATGAGGTGAGCCGGTCTCTTTCCTCTGCTCCTCCACCATGGTGTACTGCCTGGCTGCAGGCCTAAAAGTAGCACGACCAAGCAACCATGGACTGAACCCTGAACCATTTACCTTTCTTCCTTTAAGGTGGTTGCTCTTAGGTACTTAGTCACAGTGACTGAAAGAGATTTCTCTGACTCAACCAGAAGGTGCAAGTTTGAGGAGCAGCAAAGAGGGGAGCCATGGAACTTTCGGGCAACTTCTGGGGTAAGGAGCAGGACACGGCCCAGGAGAAGACAGTGGGATTATATGCCACTGGTGGAACCAATGGGACATGGCTGCCATTCTGGAGGGGATTGTCAGCAAGAGGGACCACAGGCCAAATGTTCACACTCCAAGTTCTCCTCCATCACATTATGAAGGACCAGCAGCACCCAGAGCCAAAGGAACCAGAGCAAGGCCGAAGACCACACACAGCCCAGAAATGCAGCCTTCCAAGAACCAGCACCAGGGAAGGAAGACTCCTTTCTAGATATCAGCCCCACTGCCATTGTTAGGGCCAGGATCCTGTCTCTGCCCAGCACACACTGCCAGTCAACCAGACAGGAAGCTGATACTTTAAAAACCAAAAGGATGAAGTCATAATTACAGCAAGAATGTGTTCTAAAAAAATAATTTTTTAAAAAATGAATGTGTTCTAAAAACTATGTATGGCAGGCAAGTTAAGGTCTCTGCAGGAGTCCTGCTCCAGAGAGGAAAAGAGGCTGTTCTGTACAGGAGCAGGCAGTGAGAAGGAACCCCGTTCCTGGTATGTTCAGAGCTGTGACCTCTCGCTGAACAAGACAACAGACAGATCTTCAGTCATTAGTTTCTCCCCCAACCTACCTGTCCAGTGATGGATCCCATCTGGAACCAGCCCTCCCTGAACCTGGGCTCTGCCATTCTTCTTACTGCCAGAAGCCTGAACACTTGTGGCCATCACTGGGCGGCAGACCTAACCTGAACCTGTCCTAGGTGTCCAGGATGTAGAACTTGGCTTCTAACTCAGTTTCCTGATTATACACCAGTTTCCCTTTGGAAAAGCCCACGCTATCTAGACACTGCCCTGACCACTCAGCTTTCTTTAACCCTCTCTGGCTCTTACCCTCCCGGTCCTCCCCTCACCTAGGTTTCCATTTCTCCTCTAGGAACTTTTCTATCTTTGCTGATGACTCTGTCACACCTTTGGGGTGTCTGACGAAGGTCAAGGTTACCATATGCTCTCAATATTCCACTAGGAAGCACCACAACCTAGCCCACCTGGGGTCTAAGTTTGCCCTTATCCACCTGCCAGCCCAGCAGTTCTGGCATGGAACAGACAAGACCTCTCTGGTTCTGCATGGAGTGGGTACAGATCAGGAAGTAGCTGCAAGAAGACCAGAGAAAAAGGTTGGTATCAGATGGAAGTTAGGATTTTGGGGGGTGCGGAACTGGGTGATGTCAAAGGCTCTTGTCTGGCCTACAGGTGGCAAGTGAGGGCTCCCAGCAAGGAGAAGGGCCAAGAGCTGGGATGCTAGAAACTCACCCACAAAGCTGCTAAACCACCTAAGGCAGAGCTGGCATGTGCTGGTGCCAGGGCTCAAGACAGTCATTTTATCTTGCCTCCGAGGACAGCAGGACCAGAAGGATGTTCATATGCTTCTCACTACATTTAACACTTTACAATGGAAATATCTGAGTACATCACAAAAGCAACTCCCCCACATACCCAGCACCCAGCTCCAACATCTTCAAAATTCTGCCCATTTTATTTCACTATGTCCCTCCCTAGAACCCGTCCACCACCACTGGAGGATTTCAAAGCAAATCTCAGATATCATAACGATTTCATTTGTAAGTGCTTCAGGATATATTCCCTGTAAATACTTCAGAAGATGTGCGACCTTTTTTTAACCTCACAAAGAAACGATGATCACACATAAAACAAAGTTAACAGTGATTCCTTCATATCATCTAACACTTGCTGATGTCCATTTACCCCCAAAATGCTCAAATATCTAAGATTCAAATATCTTGGGTCAGATGGCCAGTCTGAACCAGGCTGCCGATGAGGCCCATGCACTGCGTTCATCTGTCCCTGCCTTAGTCTGATTTCTCCCAAAAAACAGACGTTCAGGCATTGATTTCAGAGCAAATGGTTGATCTGAGAGGTGATCCCAGCAAACCTAGCAGGGGCACAGGGACATGGCCAGGGCAGGAAGAAAGTCAACAAAAGGGGCGTTATCATGGGATGGGGGCTCAGTCCCTCCACAACTCTGGGAGACACTGTGAGGCAGCTATGAAGGAGGAAGAAAGGCACCGGGAATTTAACCACTACTTGTTCCCCATCCATCAAGGATGAGGATCCCCACCAGGGCACTGACTCTCCAAGCCCTTTATTCTTTGCTTGTCATATTTAATCATGGGGACAAAATAAGAGCCCTCAGCCGGGGAGTTAGCTCAGTGGTTCCAGCGCCTGTCTTGCAAGCGCAAGGACCGGGTTCGATTCCCCGGTAACCACATAACAATACTGGGTGTGGAGACCCACACCCAGCAGCAATCAGTACCACAGACCACAGTGCCGGGCGTGGTGGCTCACGCCTATAATCCCAGCACTCGGGAGGCAGAGGCAGGAGGATTGTGATGTGAGTTTGAGGCTGAGCTCAGGGCCAGCCTGAACCACAAAGCGAGACCCTGTCTCAAAAAACCTAAAAAAAATAAAAATAAATTAAAAATAAAAAAAATAAAAGCCCTCAGGCTGAGGGTCACAGATACTCCCAACGCACATCGTCCAACAAGCCATGAGTTAGCAGCGCGAGACAAAAACTTAAAGTAGAACTAGCATATAAGCCTGCAACCCTGCTTCTGGGTGAACACCCAAAGGAATACCATCGCCACTCCCGTGTCTTTTGCAGCACTGTTCACACCTGCCAAGAAACAGGAACAAAGTAAGTGCCCTTCTACCGACAGAAGGGTTTGAAAAAGTAGTACATCTACACAATGGACTACTATTCAGCTACAAAAAGGGAGAGATCCTGTCGTACGCAGCAACACGGACAGAACTGAAGCTCATTGTGTGAAATAAGCCAGGGACAGAAAGACAAGTCGCACAATCTCACTCCAAAAAAGAATCTTAGAAAGTTGGTCTCATAGGAGGTGAGAATAAATGGCAGATCCCAGAGGCCAGGACGCGGAGGGGATGGGAAGAGAAAGTTTGATTAACAGGCACTAAGATATCATCAGATAGGAGAAAGTGCTGGTGTGCTACTGCACAGTAGTACCACAATACATAAACATAATGAACTGTATTTTTTAAGGAGCTGGAAAACAAAATTTTAGCTGTCTGATCCATAAAGAAAAAATAAATGGTAACTGTTTAGAGAGATAGGCAGGTTTATTCTGATTTAAACATTACACATTGCCACAGTTTCTTAAAAGTTCCTTCAACAGAATTTCCCTCATCTTTTTCTTTGCCATTTATTTATTAAGAAATATGTCGTTTGTCCTTTAGAATTTCCCTATTTCAAGTCTGGCTGGCTGCAGCCTCATGGTCTTGTGTCGTATGTTCCCTTACCCTCTGTATTTTCTGTGAACTAGACAGAAGATTGATCAGACCCCATTTGTAGTACTTGCCAGCAAAGCTGTGCCTTCCTGGTGCAGCACAACTCTTAGAAGAAATTCAGGCTTCTAACAGCCAAAAGTTTGCCTGGCACGAAACAAGCCTCCTCTGCTTCCTTTGGTTGGTAACGCTACTGACCAACTCTACTCTGCAGCATACAGACTTCTTCCATGTGCTGCAGAGGCTGACAAACACGAAGAGGACAAGTTAGACCATGCCATTCAAAGACCTTTCAAGTAAAGTTAACCTGCCACAAACATCAGAAGATGTCATTTATTCTCCTGCTCCTCAGAGTGCCTTGCCACACCAAGCTCCTTGGAAATCAACTTGAATACCAGTCGAGTGCAAGCGCTTACTGAATTTGGGATGTGTGAATATACTGGCACATTAGCTTCAACAAATTCCAAAGCATCCAGATACTCATTCAGAGCCTCTAAATCCTACCTACACTGTTTCACAAGAAAATTTGCCTTACTGTACCATGGGGCACAGAAGCCACTTAGAGAAACAGGACAAGACTTCAGAAGCAAGGATAAAATAGCTGAGAGTGAGCCAGGGATTTAGCTCAGTGGTTCCGGCACCTGCCTTGCAAGTGCAAAGGCCGAGGTTCGATCCTGGAAACCACATACAATGCCGGGCACGGCACACCCAACAGCAATCGGAGCCACATACCACAGTGCCAGACGTGGTGGCTCATAATCCCAGCACTTCAGAGGCAGAGGCAAGAGGATTGCTGTGAGTTCAAGGCTGAGCTCAGGGCCAGCCTGAACTAAAAAAAAAAAAAAAAAAGCAAGACCCATTTCAAAAAAAAAAAAAAGTTGAGAATATAAATGTAGCTCAGGAAAAAGGACCAGGGCTCAACCCCAGTATCACAAAAGAAAAAAGAATCATTACTCAGTGTGACAATGTTTACACAGTTAAGTAGGAAACAACTTTTTTTAGATATGTATATTTAAGTATTTCAGGATAAGATGTTATAAGATCTGTTGAAATACCACAGAAAAAAGGCAAAGCACAAATGGCAAAACGTTAACAACTGTCACATCTATGTGGTAGAAGAAGTGTCATTGCTTGTTTTCTTCAGGTTTTTTGTATGTTTAAAACTTTTAATAATTTAAAAAGAAAAAAAAATACACAAGGTGGACAGTAAAAAGTATAACTGCTAAATGCCAAAGTATGACTGCTACAATGCCAAAAAATGGAACCAAAAGAAAAAAGAAATACTTCAAAACTGGAGAAAAAAAAATCTAAGTAGTAAAAAAAAAAAACTAACATATTTTTTTATAACTTGCAATTTTTCCCTAAAAGATTTTAAGGAAACTAAGTTAGCAGATGCAGCAAAAACCATCCAACTAATGATAAATGTTTCCCAAAAGTCCAAACAAATTGTATAGAAACAATAACAAAATTTAGCAGAAAAACTTTTCCCCAGACAAAAACAGACTTATTTGGTGTGACATCATACATTTGAAAAACTAGTGAAAAGCAATTCACTGTTAAAACACATTATGCTGACATTTTTAATGTCAAGGATAAATAAAGAACCATATAAAAATTCAAGAAAAAAAGAGAATATGAAACTGCAAAGAGATAGAAATCAGCATGACCTCAATATTTTCCCCATCAAGAGGTATCAGAAAATGATGCTTCAATTATCTACATTCTTCATATAAAAAGTTGTGATTTAATGACTCCCCACTAAGACACATTGTTTAGGACAGAATGCAGTTGGAAAAAATGTTTCAAATATGCACCATTTCAGAAAACATGGTAGAACTTTCTGGAAAAACACACTTTAAAATGTGCTTCATATCAGAGAGTAAGAAAATTAAAGAATTCAAAACGACAAAGTGAACATCAACAAGTTTAATAAAAGTGTGTGCATAATATATAACAGGATTATAAAAGAAAGACAAAAAATCAGTAAATTTGTTTATGAAAGAATGAACTGAATAGCAATAAATAAAATTGAGAGACAGAAAAATGAATAAAGGAAAACAACCTTCTCCTTCCCTTAAAAAAAAAAAACCCGGGGCCGGGGAGTTAGCTCAGTGGTTCCGGCACCTGTCTTGCAAGCGCAAGGGCCTGGGTTCGATTCCCCGGTAACCACATAACAATACTGGGTGTGGAGACTCACACCCAGCAGCAACCAGTACCACATACCACAGTGCCGGGCGTGGTGGCTCACGCCTGTCATCCCAGCACTCGGGAGGCAGAGGCAGGAGGATTGTGATGTGAGTTTGAGGCTGAGCTCAGGGCCAGCCTAAACCACAAA
>PVIR01031243.1:0-19602 GCA_004026965.1 Petromus typicus
AGACCAAGGAAGAAAAGGTTTATGAGATGATGAGGGGCTAGGATTGCTGAGGAGAAACTAAATTACTCCTGTAATATCAAGCACAAATGAGGGAAAATAAAATTAACATCTTTATTGAAAAGAAACAGAAGAAAGTAAGAAATATCCATGTGTGGGGAGATCTTATGTAGAAAGGAGCAAGTGCTGAGGACCTTTGGAAACTGGTTGCTGTGGTGATGCTATATGTCTTCTTTTTTATTACCCTGTGAATCTGCCAGCTTGTAGTTTCTGCTTTACTTTCTGAGACCAGGGCTTAGCTCTTGGTGAAGCATTCATGATTTCACCTCCAGCACTTTGATCGTTCTGTGAGACCTACTATGTTGTCATCACAGGTCCTTTTTGCTATGATATCTATCTAGGAAGAAAATGGAGAGAGTACATGCTGCAGAGCTGGAAGCAGAAGCCTTCTGTGCACCTCTTTCTCGATGGAAGGGAAGGTGACTTTAGCAGATACAGAGCATCTGGGCCAAAGGGTCTGGGTAATTACAAAAGGATGCTTCTCTAGGAAATGAGGGTGACCAATAACCCTGGGTTTCTCAGGAACTGATGTTGCCTGGGAAACAGAACTTTAATTGCTGAAACTGGGAAGGTACAAGGCATTTTGTTATGGTGCTCACCCTGAGGGAAAATGTTCAAGAATTTCAAGCTGAAGGGAATCCACATTGCTCAAAGTGCGATAACTGAAAATTATGTGCACAGAGTAAAAAGGGTCATGTGAGAAGGTTAGGATCTGAAACACAGGCACTGGTTTACTAGCTAGGATTTTGCCTCCAATTTATTTTCCCCAATCTATATGTAGTACATAAAGAAACTCTTCAAGTTTGTTTCACATTAGAAGCACATGAGGGGCTTGAAAAAAGGCAAATCTGGGCTGGGGATTTAGCCCAGTGCTTCCGGTGCCTTACAAGTGCAAGGTCCCAGGTTCGATCCCTGGTAACCATATACAACAATGCCAGGCATGGAGCCTCACTCCCACCAGCAATCAGTACCACATACCACAGTGCCAGGCAGCATGGTGGCTCACTACTGTAATCCCAGCACTCGGGAGGCAGAGGCAGGAGGATTGCTGTGAGTTCAAGTCTGAGCTCAGGGCCAGCCTGAACTGCAAAGGGAGGCCCTGTCTCAAAAAAAAAAAAAAAAAAAGCAAATCTGTGAATATATCCTGCAGAGAAATAGCAGGGTCAAGTGGGACTTTTAATACCAGTGTTTTAAGGAATCTCCACAATGGTTTCACTAGTCTACATTGGCAACAATAATGGAGGAGGATTCTTTTCTCCCCACAGCCCTGCCAACATATGTTCTTGCTTGATTTCTTGATAGTAGTCATTCTTACCGGAGTGAGATAGAATCTCAGTATTATTTTCATCGGCATCTCTTAAATGGCCAGTGATGCTGAATAGTTTTCATAAGCTTCTTTGCAGCTTTTACTTCTTCATCTGAAAGTGTCTGTTCATTTTAGATGCTCGATTTTGAACTGAATTAAAATCATCTCATCACAGAGACATATGTGCACCCCTGTTTATAGCAGCACAGTTTGTAATAGCTTAATCTTGGAGACAGCCCAAAGGTCCATCAACTAGAGACTGGATAAGTATGATGTGGTTTTAAAAAAAAATAAAATGGAGTATTATTCAGCCATGAAGAATGATAAATTAGAGAGATTTACAGTTAAATGGATGCATCTGGAGGCCACACTAATAACTGAAATAAGACACAGAAGTGTAAATACCATATTGTTTCTCTAGTGTAAGAAACTAAAGGTGTAAATGAGGTCCCAAATGTATGATAGGTATTGTGAAATAGGAAGAAAATGTACAAAGGGAAAGGGAGGGGAGGGAAAAGCAAAGAAGGAAAACAAAAAATTTATGGTAAAAAGGAAAAAAACAGAAATAAAGCTTATGTAGATGGAGAGTGGGGAGCTGAAGGGAGGGGAGGGGAGTGCTAAAAAAACAAAAATCAAGATACATCTGTACAAGTACAAATTCTCAATGAAGAACATGACTGTAGTGTATTCCTAAAATGTATCATTAAACTCAGTTTATATAAAAAAGAAAAGAAAAGAAAGAAAGAAAAGCGGCAAATCCTTGGGTGGGTCCTTGGGTGGGCCACCTATGCTTAATCACAGTCTCTGGGGCAGAGCAGCCCAGATATCTAGGCCTCCTCAAGTCTTCCTAGGGACTGGGATGAGTGTGGCCTGAGGGTTGGGGTTGAAAAAGCCTGAAGAGCAGCAGAGAGTTTGTTAAACAAATAAAAGCCAATACACATCCAGACCTCAGAGAGTCTGGCCCTGCCAAGACAAAATGGTTTCCAAACACCAGGGCCTGGAGACAGAGACCCACCTCTGGCAGGGACCGACCTCGCCTGTGTCTGCACCAGTCGCCCCTGCACTGCAGCCTGCTTGGTGTCTTCTCTCTCCTGGGGTTCAGGTTTAAGCATCACTACCTCTGAGTTCTTTCCCGGCCTCTACACCATCGCATCAGGCACTGACAGTACCTTGTTTCTTTCCTTGTTTTGTTTTTTTTGAGACAGAGTCTCTCTTTGTAGTTTAGGCTGGTTCTGAGCTCACTCTGCAGCCCAGGCAAGCCTTGATCTCACAGCATTCCTCCTGCCCCTGACCCGCGAGTGCTGGGATTACAGGCGTGAGCCACACGCCCAGCACTGTGGGGCGTGGTTACCGAGGATGGAAGTTAAGACCCTGCACTGGCCAGGCAGACCCCGGAACCACTGAGCTAACTCCTGGGCCCAGCACCCTGTTTCTTTCTCTTCCTGCTTCTCACAGTTTGTAATCTCACATTCCCATGAATGGTTCCCCGGGGTGCCCGTCCCTAGAGCGGAACTGCCACAGGGTGGAGGCTGTGCCTGCCCTTCTCACTGCTGTGCGCCCTACAGCGTTTATCACCGGGCTGGGCGCAGCGTACATGGTGGCTCAGTACTGTTGGCTGAGGGTATGAATGAAAGAACGGAGGGGAGGTGCCGGTGCACCCTGCCTGGTGATGGCTGAGTGGCAGTGGCTCCCTGTGGCCAGTCTAAGTGCCCCCTTGACAAGGTTTCTAGAAACGCCATCACAACGAAATGGTTCTCACAGTTCCAGTGTATGACACCTGTCAAGTAGGACAGCAATATTGTCGGTCCTGGTGAGGTCCTCTTATTCCTAGCTGGTAGATGGCTGGGCTCTCCTCAGTCTCGCGCCTGCATTTGCGCTGACTGCTCAGCACTACGAAGATCCCAAGACTGGGAAGCAATGACACGAGTGGGCTTTCTGGGCTGGGACCACAGCTCGGAGGAGGAGGACAGTCCAGATCAACGCTGCGGGCATTCGTTCGGTGGCTATGAGACTGCAGAGGATGCGTTCCTGGTCTTGAGGCCCTGGGTTCAGGCCTACCCCGTACCAGCCCTTTGCAGGCAGCTGCCAGCCCTGCCTCTGTACCTCTGGCTAGCTTTGGGGGCCGGGCCTGCTAGGTGGTTCCCACACCAGGCTTTTAATGACAAGTTTGTCATGCGCAGTCAGCAGAAAAGGAAAAATTCAGTGAAGGAAGACAAGGAAAAGTTACTCTGTTTTAAAAATCTAATTTAAATATTTTTAAATTTTTAAATATTAATTTATTGGTACAATTTAAATATATATAATGATCACAATCATCAAGAGGAATTTGTACCTGTACATAGTATATCATTTTTTATTCAGGCGGTGCCGGGAATGAGACTCGAACCCTTATGATTCCAAGTTAGGTCGAGCACCACTTGAGCTAACCCTCCACCCCTTATGATCTATCCTGAATCCTCTTTTTCTCCCAAACCCCTTCCTTCCTTTTAACCCCCTTCTCATTTACAAAAGCTTCATTTCCATTTTTCCTTCTTTTTTCATTTTTCTTTTTCCTTCCTTCTTTTCATTTTCCCCTTTCCTAGTTTCCCTTTCTTTCTGAATAATTTCTTCCTATTTTACATTGTGTATCATATGCTTAGTTACTCTTTCAGTTTCTCACACCAGTCAATATATATACACACATGTTCTATTTATTCCACTTAAGAATGTGGTCTCAAGGTGCAAACATTTAGTTATGTCTCAGGTTTATCTTTCTTTATGGCTGAGTACTGTATTTTAAAGAAAACCCATCTTTTTTACCCATTCTTCAATTGATGGGCATTCAGGTTGTTTCTGAGATTTAGCTATTACAAAGAATCTCTATAAACATGTGTGTACTTACATAGCTGTGGAAGATCCTCTTAATTCTTTTGGGAAGATTCCCAGAATGTGAATCGCTGGGTCAATGGGATCTCTATCCCTAGATCTTTGAGGAATCTCCATACTGACTTGCACATCAGTTACACCAATTTTGCACTCTAACGGTAGAAAAGTGTTCCTTTTTCCGCTCAGCTCCAGCAGAATGTGTTGTTCATTGATTTCTTGATATTAGCCAGTTTTTCTTGGATAAGATGGAATCTCAATATTATTTTAATTTTCATCTCTTGGAAGACCAGTGTTGTTGAACATTTTTCATACATTTATTTGCTGTTTGTAATTCTTCATCTGAGAAATATCTATTCATTTCAGAGGCCCATTTTTGGTTCAGGTTTCTAAATTGGAGGGGTCCGATTTTTTAAAGTTCTTTGTATATTTTAGATATTAATTCTTTTTAAAAAATTGATTGGGCTGGGGGTTTAGCTCAATGGTTCTAGTGCCTGCCTTGCAAGTACAAAGGCCTGGGTTTGATCCCTGGTAAGCACGTACAGCAATGCCGGCTGTGGAAACTCAGGCCCAGCAGCAATCAGAACCACATACCACAGTGCCGGAGGTGGTGCTCACACCTGTAATCCCAGCACTTGGGAGGCAGAGGCAGGATTGCTGTGAGTTCAAGGCTGAGCTCAGGACTAGCCTGAACTACAAAAGGGAGACCCTGCCTCAAAAAAAAAATTGAATTATTTATTGGTACATTTTATATACACATCATGATTACACTCAATATTGAGAACAGATATTAATTCTTTATCTGAGGGATTGCTGGCTAACATTTTTCCTATTTTGCAGGTTGTCTCTTCACTCTGTTGGTGATTTCTTTTGCAGTGCAAAAACTTTTTAATAGGATGAGATCAGTTGTTGATTCTTTGTTTTATTATTATCCATCTAGTGTGGCTTTTATTCATAAAGTCTTTGTTCCTGCCCTTCTGTCTTCAAGAGTTTCACCTGTTCTCTCTTCCAGTACATTCAGTGTTTCCATTTTAATGTTTAGATCTTTGATCCACTTTGGTTTTAGTTTTGTGCATGGTGAGAGACATGGGTCTAGTTTTAGTCTTTGGCATGGAGAAAACCAGCTTTTCCAGCACCACTTATTAAAGAGGCTGTCTTTCCTCCAGACTTGAAATTATACTATAGAGCTACTGTGATTAAAAACAGCGTGCTACCGGCAAAAAGCAGACTTGAGGATCAGTGGAACAGGTTAGAGGGGGACCAACCCCAAACACACTCAGTCACCTATTTTTGACAAAGGGGAGTCATTCTTTCAAGAAGAGTCCCTTGACAATGAGAAAGCCACAGAGCCATTGCTCGTTATTATGGCAGGAAGGGGCGGGGGTGGCACGATGGCAGAAGAGATCAGCAGCAGGAGGAAGGCAATGCAGGAATCACGAGGAGCGCTCTAAGTGCTCCTTATTAATACCTCTTTTCCACTTAGGCATTAAACGTGCTTATGCTGGAGCAAAATCCTCAGGAGTTAGTGCCTTTTGCCTTGTGAACCAGTGATCTCTTTATTTTATATTTTTATTTAAAATTTTTTTTTTAGTTTTTTTGAGACAGACTCTTGCTTTGTAGTTCAGGTTGGCCCTGAACTCATTTAGCCCAAGGCAGCCTAGAATTTACAATAATCCTCCTGCCTCTGCCTCCTGAGTGCTGAGATTACAGGCGTGAGCCACCACACCTGGCTGAGTGATTTCCTTATAATTAGTGCCTTCTTCAAATAGCAACACTGTCCTATCTAAGAGTGGTGGCCTGCTTTCTATATTCATTGGGCTTTCAAAATGATTAAGAGTGCTCCAAGGGATAATAATAGTACAGATACAGGGAAGGAAGAACTTGCACTGGTAATCCTCATTTAGGTGTTCAGGGTGCAAAGAAAGCAAAGAAACCACTTGGCAACTTATACTGCATCTGAGCACACATCCTTCGATGCAGAGGTAATTCTTAGCATGTTGGAGGAGATGGTATATAAGAGCTTCTTCTCAAGGAGATGTGTTTCTCATTCTCATATAATGTGTGATGCAAGGCTCCCTCTCAATTGAGAATTTGGGATTTAGCACTGAGCCTAGCTCATCCTGGTGTCTAGATGGGAATTAGCATATGACACAAGGCAAGGTTTCCGATGTTTTTATATGCCAAGGGGACCCAAAGGCTTGGACTTTGGTATCCTAGAGTCTGGTATTCTAAAATCTAGTACCACTTTACTACTGTTTGACTGAATGACCTGGGCAATTGGAATAACCTTTCTGAGCTTCAGCATCCTTATCTGCAAAATGGGCAATAGCTAACAGAACTCCATCATGTGACCTGTACACTATAAAATCTTATACTTGTATCAGGGGTATTTACAAGTAGCAAGGTAAGTTCAGCAACCCACAAGCCCTCACCTAGGCCCCACTGGCAAACTAATCTGTTAGTGTTGTAAGAAAGTAATATGGCTGAGGGACTGTGTCTGTGCAAACTTGACCCTTTTTCAGGGAGCCAAGTAATGAACTTAGTCTCAGGGGCACTTGGTTATGCCATGTTGGAACTGCAGATGACTTACTTGGATTTACGACTTACTTACTTGGATTTACAGATGCCCGTCCTACCCTGTGGAATTTTAAACTACAAAGATTACTGCACTAAGATTATTGACTTTAAGACTTAATGGGATTTACTGAGGTTTAAGGGTGTCTGCTCTGCCCTACGTGATCTCCAACTACAGGGATTATTCTGGGACCACCCTGTTTTATGCATGCTAGGATTGTGAGTGTGAAGGCTTGGTACCAAATAAATGTGCAGCAAGCTCCAGATTTTCTTCTGCTATGTGGTATTTGGCCTTTTGCTGCCACTGCTCAGAGTAGCATGAGCAGAGTCTGGGCTCAGCCTTTTTCTCAAGGTTCCAATTTTGTTGTTTGTTAATCCTTTTGCTGTGGGACTGACAGGGGACTGGAGTTTGCCAGTAGGGTTCTGGCTGTGTCCTCTTCCCTGACTCCTACAATTCCCATATGTGCAGAAGAGGCAGACTTTGGGAGTCCAAGGGATCTGAGTTTGGCTCTAGGCTTTGCCATTTGTTAACCATGTGAATTTGGAAAAATTAACATCCTTGAGCCTCATCATTCTCATCTGTGGAATGAAATCAATAATAGTTTCTATCCCCCAGCTGGTCCTAAATTTTAAATTAGAGTGTGAATAAGAGCTACTTAACACATGCCCTGGCATGTGATAGTTGTTAAATAAATAAGGACCTTACATGCTCTCATTATTTTGAGTAATTAACAGAGTCTGAGATTATACACACAATAGGCTTAATTTCAAAAAAATCTCCAGTGACTACTTAATGTGCCAGAAAGTGCTATGGGGAGTGCTGCAGCGCCTGCCCTCATGGAGTTCAGTGTAGTGACTCTGAATAAACTGACTGAAAGCAAAATTCCATCTCAGCCTGGAAAGTTATATTTCTGTCATCAAGATCCTATAGCTTGAGGCTAAAGGGCAGGTGGTTATTTTTTCAGGCTCTAGGACTCAGCTACTCTGGTGGAATAGGGGAGAGTGTGCAGAGGAAGTAAAGTTCTGTTTTTAAGGACAAATTGTTTCTCCTTCAAAATGGGGAAACCAAGGCCAATAGGAAAATAAAATGAACAAATAAGCCTTTACTAGGTTTCCACAAGAATAAAATTCCCCCCTAAATTTTTCCTCTACAATTTAATGCCTTTCCTTTCTTCATCAAAGCATGAACTTACAAGAAGTTCTGAGCACTCATCCCTGCCTCTGTGGTGTAGAACCAATGTGAGTTACATGGTGTCCAGAGTTGCCTCTGATTTCTAAGGCCCAGAGCACCGTGTGGGTCAGTGAATCTAGCTCCAGTCCCGAGCCTAGCTTCTGTATCAGTCTTTTAGGATAGGTAATTACCAGAACAGCAGCCAGTGGGAATTAAGATAGCTTATCGTAAGACTTGAAGGACTGCTCACCATGGCAGATGCCTATCCCTTCATAATAGTCAAGGCCTTGTAGTGCTCAGACAAAAGCAAACAAGGACAAATCGCCTCAGCAGGAGGCTTGGTGAAGCAGACTTGTAGGTCAGAGAGGTTGAGTTGCTAGGAATCTTTCCTGAGGAGGGCACTTTCTGTTTCTTTGGAAGGTGATACTCTCACCAGTGACCAGCTACCTCTTAGGTGAGGTAGAAGAAAGCACCTTTCCAGCATTTACTATCTGCCTCCTCTTCTTGCTTTTGGCTAAAGAGGTAACAAATCACTTTGTGTTGTAAGGAGCTGATTAATACCCACACATGCTGCAGCTTCCCTTGGACTGTATGTCCCATAGGACTGGGGAAGAGAGTGGGAAGGACCAGTCTTCACTAAAACTGTTGAAGGTGAACACAACTTGGCACGTGAGGCCCTCCACACCTTTGCAACAGTGTTCTGAAAGACTCAGCCTACTGAAAACTTGGCATTCCTCCTTTCGGTCTTGCCTTCTCTCTCTCTGCTACTTCCTTCTTTCAAGTTCTGTATCTCCCCAAGATCAGTTTAATTTACCCAGGATTGAAATCATTCCAGGAAAAGCAGCCAGCCCCCACTTCTCACTAACAACTGGACTGAGCACTGAGGAGGCCTAGAGGCTTACTGGTTGCCATGGTGAAGAGAAGGCCCTGGGAGGATTAAGGCACTGGAAGCTTCAGCTTTTTTGTTTGTTGGTTTTGATGAGTTCTGTTTGCTTTTCCCTAATTTCCCTTTCCCTCTGGTCCCCTCATTTCAACCCCTTCAGAATCTCAAGCCATGAAAACAAAGCAAGATTAGTAGGAGCAAAATCAGCTCCTGATACAGGGTACACTAAATACAGGCTTTCCTGCTGATGGTAATTGGTGTGCACTTTGCAGTGCAGACACAGGGGCAGGCTGGTTTAGAGTACAAGATGTTATACCTTTATAGGATGGTGCAGGGCAAGGACTGCTGGGTGATGGGAGTATCAAAGCTCTCTGAGACCTTTACAGATTTTCCTTTCTGGCCACAGAATTGGAAAAGCATAAACTGAAAGGCAAGAATTTAGGCTGAAGGGAGCCCTTAGAAAAAAGTAGGCAGCTCATTGTGGAATTTACCTTCTTCTATCTCTCTCACACTGCAAGGTCTCTTGTGACTGGGGTCTAGGCATTCAACTCACAAAGTCTCTCATGATCAGCTACTTTCCTTCCCACTGGTGACCAAGGTTGAGCATACTAGTAGAGAAAAACGTAGGCTCTAGAAGGGCTATGAAGGTATTATAATAATACTTGTTATTATTACTAGTATTATTTTATAAATAGTTCTCTTCATTTCACCTCATGTCTGTGAAGGGAGACAGCTGATTCAGGGAGATTTTGTGGATTAGATACCTGGAATGTAGTCAAAACTGACTTTGCTTCCTTCTTAATTGGTACCCTGGGGCTGAGCAGCAATGCAGAGGGAAGGAAACCTGAGCACAGCAGCAAGGCCAGCCCACGGTGCATGCTAAACTCTCAGTGCCTCCTATCTCCACTCTTGACCTATAGCAACTAAATGAGGATAGCTTGACCAGATGAGCATTTTAGAGTCGCACTATCAGATGGCATCCCTGTAATGCTAGTCTAATCTTTTTACCCATGCCTGCCTATCATTAGGCAGCTCTCTGCTTGTTCTTCTTCAAATTGGTATTCTCTGCTTTCAGAGTCTTTACAGTCCTAACCTGTTTATGGCTTCATGTATACTCTCAAATTGTATTATTGTACCAAGGTATTATTTTACCAGCTAAATGGCATGTTTTCCGAGGACAGGCTCTGCACCGTCCACTTCACTGAGGTCCCCTACAAGGCTCTGCACACAGTCAGGACTCAGTGTCTCCGCTTCCTGCTCATGTGCTGAGGACCACAGGAAGGCCTCACATGGCCAAAGAGGGAGGATAGAAATTATACAAAAAGAGAAGATAGTCTCATGTTATATATAAAATCGGAACGCTAGAAGGATTGGAGATTTAAACATAAAAAGAAAACTGTACAGTTATTAGTAGTTTGATTATTGTCCATTAAAAGTAAAGATTTTTGTTGTACTGACAACAAAATAACCATATCAAACAGAGAAGTGACAGACTGGGAAAAACATTTGTGAAATACATGGGTAAAAAGATGAATATCCGTAACAGGGCAGGAAAAAGATAAGCCTTTTGGGAAAAATAGAAAATATAAATAAGCACATTCCAGAAGGGGAAGCCCAAATAAATAGATAATAATCATCTAAAGAGCTATTCAACCTCATTACAATCAAAGAAAGACAAAAGAGTAGAAAGATACTATTTTAAACACATCAAAACATTTAAAAAATAAGCTAATGAGTGTTGGTACAAATATTGAGTTGGGGGGGCTGGGATTTAGCTCAGTGGTTCCGGTGCCTGTCTTACAAGTGCAAGGACCCGGGTTCGATCCCCGGTAACCACATACCATACTGGGCATGGAGACTCACCCCAGCGGCAACCAGTACCACATATCACAGTGCCGGGCGTGGTGGCTCACGCCTGTCATCCCAGCACTCCGGAGGCAGAGGCAGGAGGATTGCTGTGATGTGAGTTTGAGGCTGAGCTCAGGGCCAGCCTGAACTACAAAGTGAGACCCTGTCTCAAAAAAAAAAAAATATTGAGATGGGGACCCTCACATAAAGCTAAGGAATATGTTAATTGATATAGCTATTTTGAAGAGGAACTGGAGGTCTTTTAGAGAATTTGAATTTGTATGTATGCTATGACAGAGAAATTTTATTTCTAAGTATTTATATATATATCTCGAGAATGGCTCTTACCAGCACACAGGTAGCCTACATGAATGTTTCTGTTGCCATGCTGTACAATAATGGGTCAGAACTAAAAGCAATCCTACACATACATCAACAGGACAATGGATACATAAACTGAAATGCAGCATATGTAAATTGTGGAATCATATGCTTTTGTTAAAATGAAGTGTAGTAAATCCACAGATATCAGTAGAACTAACTCTACGGTTAGCAGATTAAATGAAAGAGAAAAAGTTGTACAGAATAGTAATGGATAATACTATTTATACAAGAAAAACAGAGTGAGTGTGCATCAGGAAAGGAGATGAGATGAAAAGAATGATTAAGAGGGAAAGAAATATAATTAAGTGAAGTAAAATAGAAATAAAATGGTGTGGGTCATGAATGAACTGATGAGGAAAATGTGATGAATAGATGTCCAGTCATGAATTCATGAAATTCTTTGCACCAAACTGGATCTCCCAGTACAAAAGAAAATGGAAATAAATGAGATATAATATAAGAAAGTGCTCAAGACAGTTTCTGATGATGAATATTCACTCAGTAGCTATAACTTTCCTTTTTTTGTCTTCCCCCTTTTTTCTTATACAATGAAATGGCAGTGAGCAGGGAATGCTAGGAGCCCAGAAGCCAAACACCTGGTGCCTTATTCCATTTTGTGCTGCTATAAGAGAGCATCATAAACTGGGTAATGTGTGCAAAGCTTTCTTACGGTTCTAGAGGCTGAGAAGTTCACAAGTAAGGTGCTGGCATGTCCAATCTCTGGTTCTGAGATGATGAGTTGTTGCCCCATGCTCCATGAAAGAGGTGTGCAATGTCTTCACAAGGCAAAAGACAAGAGGGCAGGAGAGAGCGGATGAACTCCCACAAGCCCATTTTATATACAGCAGCATTTATCTACTCTTGAAGGTAGAACTCTCATGACTAAAATACCTCCTCAAAAGCACCACCTCCAACACTATTTCTTTGGAGGTTGTTTTCAGCACATGAATCTGAGGGGATGCATTCAGCCCATTGAACCTGTCAATTTCTCTCTGTCCTTAATATCAGCTGCTCAACCTGGAGGAGAACTGGAAGTGAAATGAGAGAACCTGGCTAGAGATCTTCAAAGTCCCTTCACATACTGAATGTGTCTCATCGGGGTATGAGCTCTTGTGCTCCTCAGGTTCCCAGTCTCACCATCTTGGTTCTGCTAACTTGACTCCAGGAACTCAGTCAGTGAGCTTTCTGGTCTGACTGTCCTGGATCTTGTCTAGCCTCCCTATTCACTCAAGGGTGCTGCCACACCAGCCTAGAGAACCCCCTTGCTTTGAGGGGCTACATAGTTCAGGAATATGAGGGCCAAGACATCTAAGTGCCAGCTGAAGGGATCTGTGCTTCTTGTATGCACACTCAGGGAGTGAGTCCAAAGACAGACAATTCAGAACCAAGCTATAGATAGAGTCCCTAGCAGGTAAGTGCCTAGGAAGCCCGCTTTCATCTGCTCCAACCATTATTGCAAGACACTGATCAGCTTAACCCATCCTGACTCAGCTGGAAGAGTGTTAGTAGCTGGTTAGGGACCTTCTGCCAGAAAGGAAATAAGAGATTGATGGGAAAAGCCTCGATCTCATAGGCACAGTTTCACGAAGAGGAATTATTATACTTGAGTCATGACAAAGATGCAATCAGACAAGAATGCCAGTTTCCAGTCTCTGACTTATTTAACTGTTGGGGATAGCATTCCCTATAGTGGTCCCAAGACAGAGCCAGGCTAGTTTTTTGCAAACTAGGAAAAGTGGCATAAATGAGAAAGGAGCAGAGCGGTATACATGGGCCATAAAAAGGAAAGGCTTCTGAAAAAGAGCAATGACTTGTCATTTCTTTTTTATTTCTTCTCTGTCAAGCTCCTGCTGGCTAGGATTCTCATGAGCCAGTCTCAGAAACTGACATTGACCTTGGTTTTAGTGGTACTAAGAGACATAGAGGCTTGGCTCTACTAGGCCACAAAGCTGCTCATCTGTCTGTCTGGGGGAAAAGAGGCTCGATCATGTGATGAGCATCAGTATTTATGCACATTTATCTCCTTGCTTTCATCTTTGCTTCTACCTCCTCCCCCACTCCCAAGCTGTGGGGCCCTCGGTCCTCCTAGCTCATTTGTCTACATCTGTTGTCTATCTGTCTGTCTCTTTGTCTCCAAGGTCAGGCAACTGGGATTTGCTGATTTTTTTAAAAAAAATTGTATTTAAAGATTTTTGCAGGCTGCCTGCCCAGCAACACAAATGGCATGGGGAGTGCCAGTGCTCTCTGGATTCTCTTTTGTTCAGTGTCCTTGGGATGAGAGAGGAAGAAGGGAGGGTAGAGCCAGGTGATAGGGGAATGCTGCTGGTTATATGCTGCAAAGCTCGCTTCTCAGCATTTGCTATTAACTTCTCCTTCTCCTCCTCCTGGATTCTTTCTGAAGAGAGAGGCAGTGAGATTAGGATGATAAAGAGAGAAATAAAGAATTACTGAGAGTACTTACTCTGTGCCCCAAACCATGCCAGGAAGACTACATTCTTTGTTGTACTTAATACCCACAGCAGCCCAGGGATGTAAGGACCATTATCATTCTCTAGTTCAGTGATAGCAAACTTATGGCACATGTGCTATAGTGGACTGTTTGTGCCATTGAAAGCTCTAAAATGTTCACCATCACTATAGTTGATAACTGAGAACACCAAGGCTCAAAGAGGATGGGCAACTCCCCTGAAGTCTCATGGACAGTAAACTGTGGGACCCAAATTCAGGCCCAGCTCTAGGTGACTTCATCTGCGTTGCTCTTAGCCATGCAGCTGTGCTGTCAGAAGTATTAGGTTACACTCCTGGTCTGGTTACTAATGCGTGTGGCCATTAATACAAAAATCCCTCTGGGCTTGTTTCCTTTGGCATAAAATAGGAATGACAACCCTTGTCCTGCCAAGCTCCTGGCACTGCTGTGAAGATCAAATTAGCTAGGGGATATAAAATAATAACTAAGCGTTCCTCTGGGTGGGAGGTTGGGAAATACCATGAACCCTAGTCTGTGAGTTGGGCAGTGTCTGGCCCTGGTTCTCTGACCTTGGGTGAATTACTTCAGGTTTCTCGGCCTCAACTAAAAAGTGGAGGTGGATCAAAGGTCTCATCCAGTTCTGAGAGTTTTGGATCATTTCTCCCTTTCCCCAGTCTCAGACCAGCTGCCTGCTGCTGAGCTGAAATGGTCGTTCTCAGCTTTCTTCCTTCACCATGCTCACGTTGACCAGGTCAGAAATGGTTTGTAATGAGCAAAGAACCAGAGACAAGAGTTTCTGTGTTTTGTATTATTCCTCAGTCACCCTTTACCAGAATAGTGTTGGTTTTAGGTTGCCCTCACCCTTATATCCTTGTCATTAATGGCAGGAGAAACTTTTCCTTGATCCAATCTCTGTACAGCCCAGCATATACATTCTCTGACTGTATTCATTTGGAAACCACTGAGTGTCATTGGCTTCATTAGGCCTGGTTGAAGGATTGGACAGAGAAGCATCAATGGTAACAGAGGCTTTATAGCCATTTGCAGTCCTAAAATATTGTGTTCTCAGTCACGTATTGAATTAACGAGGCATGGTTTTGCTGAGTATCTACTGTATGCAAAATATTTTGCCAGGTATAGGAAGGGAACTGACAGATGGGCCGAAGCTTGCAGCCTGGTGAATGAAATAGGTGTGTCTCTCATCAGATTGTTTTGTACTTGACTAGGATATTCAGAACTTTGTTACCAGATTCTCAAAAACTTCTAGGAGATAGACAGGACAATATTACCTTGAATCTACAGATAATCAAATTGAGTCACATAAGTGACATATATGAGACCATGTACCTGTAAAAGTAAGGGAAAGGTATGAAGAGTATGTGCCAATTTCTAAGATGTTGGTGTGAGAACAGATTCTACCAACACAGGAGGGTGACACACTAGGAAATCATTATTCTGAGAAGGCTTTGGTTACTGTTCAGCCAGTTTATTCTGGAGCTGAGGGCTCACCAGGACTGTACTTTGAAGCAGACCAGTTAAAACCTAAGAAACTGGAAACTTAGCTCCATGGCCTGGTAGCCTGCTGATGGAGGGAGTCCTGCAGGATAAGCAGAGTCAAGAAGGAGTGTGGTTTCTTCTGAATATCGCTATTGAATCTGCCACTGGAAAGTTCCAGAATGGAAGTTCAAGAGGCTGTCCATATGGCTATGCTCATAGCATGTTGACTGAGCCAGTCCTGCAGAGTGCCTAGGGTCTTCTGAGCACCTGTCCTTGCTGGAGGTGCTCATTGATCCCTAGAAGTTCTTCAGGTTGCCCAACCCCCGGTGCTCTACCCTTTTCCAAAAGGACATGTGTGTACATGAGTGCATGTGTACATCTGGATGGCTGGGGCAGCAGTTATATTGTATAGGGAGAGGAAGAGATTTTCCTCTGCTCTCCAATGACCTTACTAACTGCATCCTTCTTAGATATTTCATTTTACTAGCCTTCCTCCTTTTCTTTCCTGACCCTCATTAGATTGCTGGGAGGCGCTTCCTGTTTGGGCCCAAAGGTCACAGCGTCCTGTGATGCTACTAATGCAAACACTAACTAGGCTTTTCTTTGAGGTGGCTAAAGCCCCTCGACATCGAGAAGCAGATATCGTGAAGGAGGTGGGGGTACAAGATGGGGATATCAATCGTACCTTCCTTATAAATGTGTTACACAATTTCAATGTGTAATTATAAAGTAGTTGGAATAGGAATCAACATTTGCCAAGAACTCTGTAAGTATAAGCTACAAATTGTTTTAGTCTGCCTTGTAGGGGATAGGCTCGGGAGGATTTGTTCCTAACTTCCAAGCAGCCAGGGGCTCCTATTAGGTGAACGCTCTCATGAGGGCTGTGGCATCTCCTAAAGGTTTCTGTCTATGGGTCTTTGACTCAGCCTTGACCCAATGTGATCAACCTTGAAGCTTTTGAGACCGCTAGAAAGTGCTTTCAGTGCTTGCTTCAACTCTGATTTTTTGCGGACTTAAATCTCTGTGGCCTTCTTCCCACAGAGGTCAGAATATCTAGATTGGGTAGCAGGTTAGATACCGAGGAGCCTTATAGTCAAAAACAACAAAAAATACTGGCTATCGACCAAGAATCTTGTTGCCACCAGAATTTTCTTTGCAGCAAGCACTGCCCTCTTCCCACCCACACACCCACCCTCTGCTGGCAGCTGTGCAACTTCTGTTCTTTACACAGCTTGAGCATGCCTTTTGGAAGCATTTATTGGCACTGTGTTAGCAGACACTCACTCAATCCACACATGGTTCTTGCACTGAAGCTAGCATTACATTGAACACCAGGGAGAAGAAAGTGATACCATAGTTATGTTTATTCCTAGCCAAAAGCGTCAGCCTAGACAATGTTACCTGAGTGGAGCTGAGAGCTTAAATCTAGGAGAGGAGTAATTCTCCTTATAATCCCTTCTACAGGCTGGTCCTTACTAGAATAGCTCACTTGGGGATTTGACACTTGTCTGGAATAGGGTGAGGGTGGAGGATGAACCAGTTCCTAAGGATGAGGTAACGGATGGCACTACCAAGAAAACAGTAGCCAGGAGAGCACTGGAAGAATAGCAATTCAGACAAGGTGTCCGCCAAGCCAAGCCAAGCTACTCCTTATGCTACTGGTAAGCAGGAAGGAACTTCAGGAAGAGAACTTCTATTTATTAGACATTTGTTATTATATGTCAGGCAAAGTGCCAGGACTTCCTCGTAATAACTACTCTTTAAGGAACGCCTACTCTGTGCTACACACTTTCTGCACATGAGCTTATTTTCTTTACAACTATTCTGTGAGTTAGGCACTAACATCTCTACTTTTAGGCAACAGAACCTCAGAAAAGTTAGGCAACTTGCTCCAAACTGCGGAGCTGGTACAAATTTGCATTTAGTTCTTAATGACGTTTGAACTAGTGCTTACTATGCTACATTGTCATTCTTCAGTGTAAATAAATGCTTCAACAGCTTTGTCCCAGGATATGTTATAGGCAAAAATAAATTTCCTGACTGTATTGGCCATTGTGGGTTTGGACAGATATTATGAAAAACAATCCTCATATCTCTGTGGTTTAATAAATAATGATGACTTTTTTTGTCCTTATCACAGTGCAAGGGTGGGGTGGGTTGGATTGGCAGGCTCTAATCTACAGTTATTCAGGGACCTAAGTTCATTTGCCTGTGTTTTGTAGTTATGGGAAGAGAGAGTATAAAGGAAGATGCCTATTGCTAACTTCTTCAGGTCATAGAGAATTGAAACATCTCTGCTAACACTCTGGAAGAAGGAATGACTACCTCATTGCAAAGGAGTCTGGGAAGTGTAATTTAATGGCCAACCTTGTAAGAAGATGGAATGGGTTCTGTGAACACCCAGACAGTCTCTGCCACATGGATCCAATACTAATCTCCAGTGCAAACCCCAAGCTACCAGCTCTTCTAATTACTATGACCTTGGATGGGTTAGTTAACCTCACTGCATCTCAGTTTCTTCATATATGGAATGAAGATAATAGTGCTACATTTTGTTACATGGTGAGAATGCAATGAGGATTTACACATTTAAACACCTAGTGCAGAGCCGCGTATACAACAAGTGTTTGATAAGTAAAAGGCATTGTGCTACAAGTTCTGTTCTCTCTCTTAGAGACCATAGTGCACATCAGCATAGTAGATGTTCTAAGAAGTCTTAGCTATTTTTCCTAAAAGAAATTTTGGTTAACCTAACTATCTTAGTCTATTTTATGCCGATGTAACTAAATACTGAGAACAAATAATTTTAAGACACAGTGATTTATTGGCCCATCATCTTAGAGGCCTGGAAGTCCAAGAGCTTGTGCTGATGAGAGTCTCATGTTACTTCAACTGACCACGGAAAGTGGAAGCCCAGGAGGGTATGGGCAGAAAACACGAAACCCGAGTTTTAGCCCTACTTCGGTGACTCCCTCCTGTGGTAGCTTATAAAGTGCCAGGAGAGTGGAAGTCAGTTCTGCAAGAAAAACATTAGACAGCTGGTGTGGTAGCTCATGCCTGTTAGCCCAGCACTTGATAAGCAGAGGCAGGAGGATTGCTGTGAGTTCGAGGCTGGCCTGGGCTATATAGTGAGTTCAGGGCCAGCCTGAACTACAAAGCAAGATTCTGTCTTGAAAAAGCAAAAAATAGTTAGACTCTGTTAACCACCTAATCACTTCTTGAAGATCTTGTCACCATCAACTCTATTACACTGGGAGTCAAATTTCAATATGAGTTTTTTGGGGGAGCTACCATATTCAAACTAGTACCAGCCCCTCGCAGATATATTTGCTTTCAAAAACTTTTTCATTTTTCTTTTTCTTGCATTTCACTTTCACTATCTAGTAGAACTGACATTCTTTGAAACACATTTTGGGAAACAGCATTGTCTGTCCAATAAGGAATTCTAATAAAATTTGTCAGTGCCTTAGCAATGTTTTCATTGAATTATAATTGATACTTTCTTTCTTATTCATTATCTCCTGTTTGGAGAAGAGACGAAGGAAGATTCTCTTTAAAAATGCAGACCGTATCAGCAGGGCTGCTGAAGGAGAAAGAGCCATTGTGTCTTTGTTGGAATTGGGGCTTTCCATGAGGAGGACCAGAAGCTGGCTGGTAGCAGTGGGATAAACAACAGAATAGGAGTCAATATAGGCCAATATATAGCCTTCCACTCAAACATTCTAATATCAAAGGTTGACAAAGCACAATTCCAGTAGTCCTACTCTTCTACTACATCTATGGTGTTCTCTGATTGTTTAGTAAAGGGCAGCCATGCAAAGCTGCTATACTATAATCTAATATCTTATAGGGATAGCACGCCTGGTTTTTCTGTCCACCACTGGTAGGATCTACCTACCCACAAAACAATCCTCCACCTACTACCACGGTGCTCTTGTGGGGAGGTCTTGTATATGGTCTTGAGTAGCCCGTAACAGCTACTGTCTCAGCTAATTCTTTTTTTAAAATCAGTTTATTCTTTTTAAAAATTTTCTTTGGTTTTTTTTTTTTAGGTTTTTTGAGACAGGGTCTCACTTTGTGGTTCAGGCTGGCCCTGAGCTCAGCCTCCAACTCACATCACAGCAATCCTCCTGCCTCTGCCTCCCGAGTGCTGGGATTACAGGCGTGAGCCACCACGCCCGGCACTGTGGTATGTGGTACTGGTTGCTGCTGGTGTGAGTCTTCATGCCCAGTATGGTATGTGGTTACCGGGGATCGAACCCGGGTCCTTGCGCTTGCAAGATAGGTGCCGGAACTACTGAGCTAACTCCCCGGCCCTAAATCAGGTTATTCTTAAGAAGGAACAACTGTGTCTAAGATAATTTGTCTCCTGCTGGTCTTTTCTCAAGACTCCAGATCCTTCTTGGTCTCGTCTCTTTTGGGGTTTCTCTCTTGCTTGGCCGGCCCCATAAGGAGCCCCTCTCATGCGACCTGAAAGTAGAGGTGGCTGGGCTGGGGATTTAGCTCAGTGGATCCGGCGCCTGTCTTGCAAGCGCAAGGACCCGGGTTCGATC
>PVIR01031244.1:0-19594 GCA_004026965.1 Petromus typicus
CAGGGAGATTTGTTTTTAGATTCCAGTGAATTGAATCTCAGAGACTTATACAGAAATAGCAGACTCTGAGTGTGCACAAAAATTTCCCTGCTAGCCTCATAAAGGAGTCTTCTGCCCTATCCATATGTATCTTGGATTTGTAAGTTGACCATCAAGCCCAGCCCTGAAAACATAACCATCTCTTCATGTTTCAGGCTACAGATGTAAGTGAGGCAGGCCAGCGTGGTTTCATAATGGCATCTTAGCTTTCAAACTTTTCAAGGCAAACACTCTTTATTTATATATTCAACGTGTAGAAAAGTACCATTCCCCATTTTCTTTAAGAATGACCTTCTTCATACGTATCTTTGGTTTAGGTATCTTTGGTTATTCATTTCAAACAGGAACAGGAGCTTTCATCTACTCCACTTTTCTCTTTCTTATAAACAAAGACAAGAGTGCAAAGATGTTGCTAAGTGACAAATCAATTCCTAGCCTAGGTGTTTAGAACAGTAGAGAGCAGAGGGCACTATCACAAACTGAAGAATATTGCCTAAACTGAATGCAGCAGTCAATAATTAATACGAGTCCATTGTTGGCAACATGGGAATGCAAGTGGCATGACACAAGGTCTTCTAAAATCTTAAGAAGGAACCAAAAGTCTGGATTTTGATGCACAATTTCCCAGTTATCAAATATTGCTAATTAATTCAATTTAGTATGGAGGTTGGTGCCTGGCAGGGTGAACCAAGCATGGCTGTGTGCTCCAGTGAGCTGATGGTCACCAGTTCAGATCTCTTGTTTTTTCTCTTAAAAAATTAATTAATTTTAAAGGGCTTGAGATTTAGTTCAAATTGTACCATACCCACCTTACAAGCACAAGGGCCTAAGTTTGATTCCTGAGACCGAAGGAAAAAAAATTAATTAATTTTATTGGTACATTTTAGATAACTATCACATTTATCATAGAGAATTTGTACTTGCACCTGATATATCTTGATCTTTCTTTTTTCCCATTCCTTCCCTTCCCTTCAACCCTTCTTCCCCTCCTTATTTACACATTTTGTTTCCGTTTCACAATCTCTGGTTTTAACTGTCAGAAAGTACCATAGAACAACTATATCTTCATAGCTGATGTGGCTTTTCCTAAGCAATACAGAAACATAGTTCTAAGAAAGTCAATTATATTTCCAGTTGTGAGCTAATTTATAAGCGATAGAGAAATATAGGACCCAAGAAGGTCAATTCTCTACTGTGAATGGTTCATGATGAAGTAAGATTAAGGCCATCAGAGTGCTGCAAGTGGGAGATAATTCGCATTCACGGGGATGTCAACAGATCTTACAGAAACCTCCGCGCGAAGCCGCCCTAGCTGTGCTGCCGCTTGGTTCTCAGGGCCTCAGGGCCGTAAGCGCTTGGCCTAAAGGTCCTGCACTCCTTGGCCTCGTGTGGACTCCTCAGCAGCAGCCTTGGTGGTAAGATCAGAGTCCTGCACTCTAATAAATGCTTCCCATTTTGGTGACACCTTGAGACTCCCCCAGAGCAGAGATTTCTCGTCCCCATTTTGCCGATGAGCCCACGTCGCACGGAGTACATGGAGAGCTAGGATTCAGTCCAGTGTGACTGGAGCCCAGCCTCGTGACTCCTTCAGCGACGGAGAGCTCTACCCTGTAAGGACCCTTTGACTGTTCGTGAACTCTGCACCATGTGAAGGCCTTTTCTAGTCTTTCTCTAGTGACTCTTTTCTTGACAGTCACTGGGAGGACGACTTGGCAAACTGCATGCTCTCTCTGGCCTTCAGTTTCTTCATCGATACAATGGGGATAGTAAGAGCTGGCCGGCTTAGATTTCTTAATGTCTGTCTATGTGCAGTAAATGTTCTGGGATTCCAGACGGCTCAGGAACACTGGCGGCTTCCCGTGGCCTTTGAGGTCTTGGTGATATGCATCACCTATGTCCCGCAAGGACGCGGCCATTCCGGGGCACTCGTGGGTCAGATGCTCGGTCTGGCCGCGTGGCCCGGGGGGGTTCACTCCCTTCTCTGAGCCGTACTCTCCGGGTCTGTCATGTAAGGAACTCGGCCTCCGGGGACCTCGGGGCGACCCAGGGAAGGCTCGACAGGCACGCGCTCGGAGCGGGGAGGGTCTGGCCGTCCCGAGGGGCGCGCTGCGGGCCGCCCTGGCCGTTACATAAGGGGCCGGGGGAAGCGACGGCGGGAGCGCGGCGCGGCGGGAAGGGGCGTGGGGACGCCGGGATGCGGCGGGCGTGAGTGCGCCGCTGCCCGAGGTGGGGCGCGCGGCGAGCAGGGCGCGGCGGAGTCGGGTTTCAGAGCGCGGGCCTCAGGAAGCCGCAGCCGCGCCGGCCGAGCCGCAGCCGCCTTTGTCCCTGCAGGCCGGGCGACTTCGAGGGCTCCGCAGACTCGCGCGATGGCGCCCAGGTGGGACCCGCTTCCCCTCCCGGGCCCTCCGGCTCTCAGACCTCCCGCCTCACCTGCTCCCCTCTGCCGCTTCTTGCAGGAGCGACTGGCGCCTGCGGTGGCTGCTGTCCGTCTCCGCGCTCCTGGCCGCTGTCACCCGGACGCGCGCCTCGACAGGTAAGGGACCGGCCTCAGGGTGGCACCGGCGGCCCCCGCCCTGGGGAAGCTGGTTGGGTGACGAGAGCGACTGAAACTCGCGCCTCATTCCTGGACATAAAAGGGAGTCCTGGCCGCTCGGCGCGCTCTCTCGGCCGTCCTGCCCGGCGTCCTGGGCAGTGCACGGCTTCCAGCTGCGAGCCGGGGCCGGGCCGGCCGCTGAGGCGTCGGAGCGGGCGCGGCGCCTCCGGCTTGGGGCAGAGAGGGACCGTGGCAGCAGGGACAGCCCTGGCAGTGACAGCCCCAGCGCACCCCGCCGCGCTCAGGTTGTGCGTGCTGGCGGGCTAGTGTCCGCAAGGGCAGGTCGGGTGTCGTCGGGGTACAAAGGCGCTGAAGCTGGGCCACCTGGCCACTCGGCACACCAGCAATGACACCCGAATCTCTCCTGCCTAAGTTGGTTCCGAGTTACTTAGGGAACCATATCCATAGAGGGGAGGGGGCCCAGAGCCCGGGGCATCTGGTCTCTTCTCTTCTCTGAGCCTCAGTTTTCTTACCAGGACTCGGAAGCTGCTGGATGAGTAGCTGAATCTGAGTTAAAATGGGTCTCTCTTAGGGTCTGACCCTGGATCGTGAATGTGACTGGGCTGTGTACTTTGGATAAAGGATTTCTCCACCTCTCTGTGCCTCGGTTTCCTTATCTGAAGGGGAAATACTTCCACTATCTTACCTCCTAAGAATGCTGTAGACATTAAGGGAGAGATTAGAAATAATTTTCTCTCTATGCTCCTGGCGCATAATAGACACAAAATAAGTGATAGCAGCTACCGCTTGATCCTTGCAGTTACTGTGTGTGGAAGTGATACAGGACAGCACAGTGCTGACCCTGGGAGAGGCTTTGGAAGCGGCCCGCCCTAGGACTAGAACTTGAACCCAGGGCTCGAGGCTCCTGTTCTTGCCCAGCTGTGCTCTCTAGCCCTCTGAACTCAACCTCCCACGATCCCTTTTGCATGTAAGAGATTAGTACAGGGTCTGCAATGAGTAAGGGAATGGAAGACTGAGGGAACAGCCACAAGTCCCCAAAGGAAGCTGGAGATTAAGTAGGTGGCCTTGGATAACTCCTTGTATACGTGATAAAGTCTGAAGTCTTGTCTTCTGGGAAGTATGACCCAAAGGCAGCAAAAGCTTTTCCTGCCAGAGTGTCAGCCTGGCATTTCTTGCAGATCAAAGGGCAGCTGCAGCATAGTTTTGGCCTCTCAGCACCGTGGCCTATGGCAGAATGCAGCAGTTGTACACGCTGGGCATTGCCAACTTAGGCAGGGACGCAGCTTCAGGCTCTGTGGTCTTCTGTGAACTTTGCAGCCACTGCTCCTGCCTCGAAAGGAGGAGGTCCAGGGAAAGAAACCGCAGTGTTTCTCTCCCCGCCTCAGCGTGGAGCCTGGTCCCCTGATGTTAGTTCAGGGCTGTTTCTAGCCCAGAGGAAATCCTGTCCCCCTGTATAATGTAAAAAGAGAGGGCCAGGAAACCCCCGGGAAGGCCATTTAGGGCTGCCGGGATTTACCTCCCCTTCAGGAACCTGACGCGAGTTTCTGGAAACGTGAACCATCCAGGGCTTGCGTGCAGTTTCAGATGGTTAATGCTTAGAAAACACTTCGTGGGTTCCGGTGGAGTGAGAACCTAGATCCCACCCTCCCGTCACTCCCGGAGGTGGGGACTGAGGACTGTTACTGCCAGTGTTTTTCACCTGAGCAGACTGACATCGCATGTCACAAGCCTTCCAGGGGCCCGGGGTAGCGTTTGAGCCTGTCAGATGCCAGCGTCCTTGCTGTTAACCAGCCTAGTACTCAGTTAGAGGAGCTGCCCGGGCAGAGAGAGTGTTAGGACTCCAGAGTCTACTGAACCCACAGGGAAGTGTCAGGAGCCTGACGTGAGCCCGGCGCATCTCTGTGGCTTTGTGCGGTATGCAGAGCAACACTTGCCCTCCACTGAGTTGCTGGTCCACTGCCCAGAGAAGGCTCAGAGAGGGCACTGTCATTTTCCTAAAGCTACACAGCTGTTCCTGGGTTGCTCCGTGCCAGTCCTACCTGTGGACTCCGTAATTGACGCTGTTTCTCCCGTGCAGCTACTGCTCCACTGACTATTTGAAAAGTTGCGAGGACCATTAGAGCTCTTATTTGAAGCAGCGGGGTTCTGAGTCCTTTGTGTGAATTATCTCTATATCTTTACAACAGCTGCACTTATTATCCTCTTTCAACAATGAGGAAACTGAGGCACAAGTCCTTCCTCCAAGGGCAGTTAGTTTGGAGTCAGCAGGTCTAGCTCTGGAATCAGTGCTGTTCACCTCTGTGCTGAACCCTCAAGGCAGGTGGCTTGGAAGCTGTGAGTTTGTTGTTTCTTAACAAGTTGGAGTTTCTTCAAAGTTAAATATACACTTACCCAACATCCTGTTGATTCCTTATCTAAATATTTATTTAAGTGAAAGAAAAGCAGTGTCCACCCAGCAGCTTCTCTGTGAATGTTCATAGCAGTGTTCTCTGCGATGGCCCCAAAGGGAAACACACTGGCCCATCAGCTGGGGAAGAAAATGTGGTTGATCCTTTCAATGAAATACTACTCAGCCAGAAAAAAGGTACCATGCAGATTTGTGCTCCAACATTGATAAACTTTAAAATCAAGAAGCTAAGTGGAAGAAGCCACACATAGAAAACTAACTTCTCTAAAACTCGTCTGTGTGTGTACCCACACAGCAGAGCTGGTTCTGAAAACAAAGGCATGCATTTTCCCAGGGCACGTGGATTCCAGATTGGCAGGGCATCCTGGAGGAGCTGCTAGCTAGCCTGGCATACAGCCAGCACTCAGCTTAGAACTCAGAAGCTGCCTGTCCCTGGGCATGCAGGTCCTGAGTTCCAGCCAGGTCCAGGTATCTTCAGATCTCCAGCTTTACTGTCCCTCATGGGCACCATGGCCCAGGGTGAGACTGTCCTTGTTGGCAGGGAACACAGCCATATGATAGTTTCCAGATAATGAATCTGTTGAAAAGTGGATATTTGTAAGCTTCCTCATATTCTTTCTCACTGCTCCCACCAAAAAGTATTTCAATCACTGGTAAATGTGGGTGTTACCACTGCCTTCCTCTATGAACTAAAAGGAGTCACATTCCCCTTTCTGAGCCTCAGTTTTCCCATCTATAAAATGGGGAGGTAAGATTAATTGTATTCCTTCCAGTTTAAAACATTGGGAAACAAAACACTGTTTACCTTGCTCGAGGTTTAATTATTCCACACAGTTGGGTTCAATCAATACAAAGTAGCTGGGGACAGAAAGGAGTTGGCACAGCACTGCCTGAGGGCCCCTCTTAGTTCACAGGGCAATGGACAAGGTTGCAAGCAGTTGTAATCAGTTTTGCTGCAGTTCTCCTCACCCAGTGTTCATCGTGTCTTGTGTGCAGCCAGCCCCCTTCACTCAGGAGACTCCTGTCAGTGGGAAGTTGTCTGTGCAGCCCTTATGTCCCTGTTGGGCCCAGGCTGGCTGCAGGAACACTGCCCCTCCTGTCCCTGATGTCACAATGTCACTGGGACATAGTACCTGCTATTCGGGAAGGCAAGCGGCTATTCCTGGGATGGGTGCTGCTTATAATTTGTTCCTGCTAGTAAAGTGCTGATGCATGCAAGTTGTTTAAACTGCTTTCTTGTGAAATATCACATCCACTCAGCAGAGGGCCGGCTAACAGGATGGCCCCGTGATCTGTCCTGGAGCAGGGCCCTGTGCCTAGATCAGGAACAGGCCGGCCCCAAGCTCCTCTCAGCCCCGCGCTGCGGTCGTTCACTCCCTCCTCTCAGGGAAGTATCACCCCGACTCTCATAGTTGCTGCCTCCGTGTGTTTTCAAAGTAACTTCACTCCTGAAGTTTGTTTCTTAGATTCCCACGCTCTCCTGCTCTGTGGTGAACTTCTTACGTGCAGGATATTTTCTTAGGTATCTGGTCTCTGCATGGGGTGCTGTGCTTCTGGGCTGAGCTGGTTCATTTCTATGGCGGTCTGATGCCGGATTCATGGTATGAATGCATCTCCAGCATCCTGTGTGTTGTTAACAGTTTTCGGCAGTGTGGCCATCCGTGCACCTGTACATGCACTTCTTGTTCTGTGTGGAGGAGCAGAGTCCCTGGTCACGGGGTCACCCGTGCATGGCCATGTGGCCATGAGAGTTTCTTCCTACTCTCACTAGCACTTGGTCTTGTCCTGAAGGCAATTTCAGCATTTACAAAGGGAGCATGTTAGAATCTTACTCCAGTCTTAACTAACAAACTCCTGATTATTCAGTTGAACACCTTTTCTTTTGCTTATGAACCATTTGCGTATCTTGACTTACATTTTTTAGAGAGAGAAAATTCTTATCACATAAAGCTGACCATTTTGAAGTATACGTGGGCATTTAGTACATTTACGCAATGACCATTTCTGCTTCCAAAACATTTTGTTACCCCTAAAGGAAGCTCCACATCTGCTTAGCCACCATTCTCCCATCTCCCCCACCCCTGCCTCTAGCAACCACTAGATTATAGCCTGTCCTTATGGACTTGGCTATTTTTCATAAACAAATGGACTCATACAGCATATGACTTCTTATGTTAAGCTTCTTCCACTTAATATAATGGCTCAGGGTTCATCTATGTTGTGTCATGTATTAGTGCTTTACTCCTTTTTATGACTACATACTATCGTGCTGTGTGTCTAGGTCATGTTTTGTCTTTCCATTCATCTGTTGATGAACAGATGAGTTGTTTCTACATTTTGGTGATTGTAAACAGTGTTACTGTGAACATTTCCGTATAAGGATCTGTTTGAGGAGCTATTTTAAAAATTCTTTTAGGTATATATGTAGAAGTGGAGTTTGTGGTTCATATTTCAATTCTATGTTTAAGTTTTTGAGGCATCCCCAAAGTATTTTCCATCATGGCTATACCACTTTGCACTGCTGAGCAATGCCTCAGGATGTCAATTTCCCATGCAGAACTGGTACTTGTTATTTCAAGTTTGTAGCCAAAGGACATTGAGCATCTGCCCAGGTGCTTGCTGGCCATTTGGGTATCTTTTTTGAATAAAGCCTGATTCAAATTAAAGCATAGGTGAACAGTTCAGGATCTTCTCTGACCGTGTCACCATGCTCTGTGGCAATTTGATGTGCTTTCCTGAGAGCAGAGAAGTGGGTAGGAGTCATACATGAGATTTCCTATCATTGGCCTCTGGTCTTCATCACCCCAAGTGCAACTGTTCAGAGCTGACTACTTGGATCTGGCTATTTTCCATTATTGTCTAAATAGTGCTGTTGGGAACATCTTCAGACAAATGGCCTTTGTTTTCTTTTGGGTTGTTTCCTGTGCCTGCACTCCCCCAAGTGGACTCACCCACCAAGGGACAGAGTTAGTTACTAATAGTTCTTATTATATATTTAGAAGACTCTTTCTTAGATACCAATTTAATCATGCCACTCCCTAGTTTAATTAACATGCTGGGTGCTCACTGTACCCTGGGAGGATGGGGGTCATGCCTTTAGCCTCAGACAGACGTGTCTCTCCTCAAGAACAGAGTCCCTCCTGAGCTCACACCAAACCACCGGCAGGCTTCCGAACCTGATGATGCCAGACGTTTTTGCCTTTGCCCAGACCAGGTCTTTTTTTGAACGTGCCTCTCTTGGAGTCTACCTGACATTCTCTATTTGTCCTGTGAGATTCTGCTCTGGGAAGCCTCCCTCCATCCCAGGCATTTTGAGAGTCAGTCACAGGGTTATAGAGGTCAGGCACGGTGACCCTTGATGTGTTGTTTGTCTCCTCTGCTGCATGGGAGCATGGACTAGACTTGTCCAGCTCTGCATCCCAGAACCTAGCATGAAACAGGCACAAAGTGGGTGCTTAGAAATTTTTCTCACTGAATAAAAGAGGAAAGAGTGGGCCAGTCTAGCCTGTGGTCCAGTGCACTGGCTTACCATGTCCTCTGCAGTGTGTGAGTCACTCCTGCCATGCTCTTCTGGCTGAGGGGTGGCCTCGGCTGAGTAATCAAAGAAAGTGAAGAGACTTTCCATTCTCTTACACAACTAGGAAGGCTGGGGTTTACACTGGTGTTATTTTGCTCTTATTAGGTTAATTGTATGAGTAGTTTATTTTCTAGCTTATCTACATTCATCTTATTCTTGATAACTTCCCTTTTGTCAAAGATTATGCAGTTTTATTTTTTCTTCTGGCTAAAATATATGAACTTATTTTGCAATTTTCTACAGCTTTATCCATTCAAAATGGACCATAGTGTAGGGTATAATCTAAAGTTAAGTCTTTCCAAAGTGGTACCAAGTAAAATGTGAGCCGCTTCCTTCTCACTGTGGTGACCACCATTGAGAATAATAGTTTGTCTTAAAAATTTAAATTTAGTTCTGTAATCTCTGGGACACGAGTCACTTTCTTGTGTGTGTGTGTACACATTATGTACATGTTTAAATCCACATATTCTGGAGGCTATTGTTTTGTAATGTGCTTTGAAGTCTGATAAGGAAAGCTGCCCCTGCTTCTTTCATGTAGCCATCAGCTTTTTAAGGTGTTTTTTTTGAGTATCAGGGATCGAACTTGAGCCCTTGGCCATTAGCTTTTTAGTATAATTGGTTTATCAGATAACTTCCTCAGAGTGTGATTAGATACTAGGTTGTACTAGTGGTGGGAGGTAGGTAGGTGTAGGTTGTAAAAGGGAAGTAGCTTACATGAAACTCAGTGTAGATTTTTTTTTTTTTTTTAGGTTTTTTTTTGAGACAGGGTCTCACTTTTGTGGTTCAGGCTGGCCCTGAGCTCAGCCTCCAACTCACATCACAGCAATCCTCCTGCCTCTGCCTCCCAAGTGCTGGGATGACAGGCGTGAGCCACCACGCCCAGCACTGTGGTATGTGGTACTGGTTGCTGCTGGGCATGAGTCTCCATACCCAGTATGATATGTGGTTGCCGGGGATCGAACCCAGGTCCTTGCGCTTGCAAGACAGGCGCCGGAACCACCGAGCTAACTCCCCGGCCCCAGTGTAGATTTTAATGAGCATGAGGCTTCAAAGTCAGAACATAAGATAGTAGGAGAGGAAGAGAGGCAGAGACAGAGAGAATGTCCAGGGTTAGAACCTGGGAGAAAGTCCAGACTCTTCCTGGGCAGCAGTCAGTGTGGGACACGTGGGCTCAGGTCTCCTACTGAGTGCAGCCCATGTATCATTCCCATTAGAACCCAACTCAACCCAGATCAACTCAGCCCAGCTCAACTCAAGCCAACCCAGTGTAGTCAACTCAGTGCAGCCACCCAGTCCTATTGAGCTCATACTCGCTGTATGCTAAAGACTGGACGGATCAGGCCAGGGATAGCGGAGCAGGCCTATAATCCCAGTACTGAGGAGACAGAGGCAGGAGGATTGCCTCGAGTTTGAGGCAAGCCTGAGCTACATAGTGAGTTGAGGGTCAGCCTGAACTATAAAGGGAGACCTTGTCTCAAAAAAAAAAAAAAAAAAAAAAAAAAAAAGGCTGGACAGGATCAAAAACTGTCCTGGGCTGTGATGTCCTCCCTCATTTCTTGGCTGCCTGTTCTTCTGGGGGTGATGAGATCACTGAAGAGCTGCACTGGAACCAGTGCCCATCCCGGAGGCATCGCAGCCTAGTGGAGGTGAGTATGCCTCTGCTGTTCGGGTATAGGGAATGTTTTCCAGTGTCCTGGTGCAATGCGTACAGGCTCGGCAAATACCAAAGTGGGGACATTTTTACTTCTGCTTCAGATGAAGGAGAGGGAAGGATGTATCCAGCCTTGAAGGAGATTTTTTAAAAATGACATTTAAAAGTTTGATGATAAAAGTAATATATAATCATTATAAAAATCTAGGGCAAAAATAACCAGAAAAATATAATATATGAAGATGACATTATCTCACGACTCAGATATAAACCTGCTAACATCTGACAGACTGTCGTTCAAGTTTACTTCCCATGGTTGGGCATATATTAGAATACAAACAGATCATTCTGTACATTGTATTTAATCGATTGCTTTTCTTAGCAATCATCTAGAGAGATATTTCCTTTGGAGTGGTAAATTTATTTTTGTAATTGAAATAGTATTTCATTATAGGATTCACATGATTAAATATGTTGTTTTTAGGCCTTTGTGCTTCTTTTAATTTTTCACTGTTGTGTTGAGTTCATTTTTATGCCTCTGTACTTGACTTTTACTGCAATTGCTTCCTAACACAAATTCCTAAAACAAATTACTGGGGTCTAGCCCATACCCATTTCTAAGGCTTCAGCTGAATTCTTTGAAGGACAGTGGTAATCGGCACTCCAAATGCCTTCTTCTTTCTGCCTTTGCTCCTGGCTATTGCTTGTTTAATTCAAAAGGAGAAAATAACAGCAGCTAAAGGAGCAGTACCTGTATTGCCTGTCCAGTGCAGCCTTAGTTGAATGGTCCTGGGAATGCTTTCCTTTTCTCACTCCATTCATTCACTCACTGTGTAGCCCAAGATATCTTTCTTCTCATACCTCAGCCTCCTGAGCAGTAGTATTGCAGGTGTGCACCACCATGTCTGAGGACTGCTTGTATTTCTTTTTTTTTTTTTTAGGTTTTTTGAGACAGGGTCTCACTTTGTGGTTCAGGCTGGCCCTGAGCTCAGCCTCCAACTCACATCACAATCCTCCTGCCTCTGCCTCCCGAGTGCTGGGATTACAGGCGTGAGCCACCACGCCCGACACTGTGGTATGTGGTGCTGGTTGCTGCTGGGCGTGAGTCTCCACGCCCAGTATAGGTATGTGGTTACCGGGGAATCGAACCCAGGTCCTTGCGCTTGCAAGACAGGCGCCGGAACCACTGAGCTAACTCCCTGGCCCCTTGTTTGTATTTCTTATCTGTGAATTAGAACCATAATTCCTACTGGAGGGAATTGTTGAGGTGAGCCTCACGCTTGTCATTGGTGACCACTTCAATGCCTCATTACTTCCCTGCTCCCATAGCACTGTGGGTTCCTTGAGGGCAAAGACTCTGTTTTATTTATACATGTTTCCCCAGCATCTGACATAGCACTGAATGGACACAATGAACATTTGACTGTGTTAATGAATGAGTCATTCATAGCCTGAGACCCTGGCGACCCTAGTGAAAACCCTGCATTATGAACCCTTGACCATGGAAGAGACTATTGTAGCTCCAGGGTTGACCACCCTGCCACTGTCCACTGTGATGGCTGATGGCTGATGGGGAGCAGCGAGGGGTGAGGGTGGAGATTCATGTAACAGATGCACCAAGAATAGAAGACATTTCATGAAAATAAAGTAAGGCCCGCGTTCCCAGAGCTGGGGAGTTATAACTATTCCGTCCATTGGAACGGAGGTGTAGAGAGTGGCTGACGGCAGACTGAATTTAAGTTCATGCAATTCCATCAGTTCACACCTAGATTCCCCTCTCAAATTGGCTCTGTCAGCTGCTTCTCTACCTCCAGTCGCAACGCACTGTTTTAGTCTGGCTGTTCCTGTCTTTATTGTGCAGCCCAGAGAGTGACAGTGAATTGCTCTAGTTGTGGCACAAGTTGGTAGCAGAGTCAGCCAAGAATGGGGTTTCCTGGCCCATAGGCCAGGACTGTGGTGTAGAGAGAGCTTCATGTGAATGAGAATGTGATGTGTGCTAATAATTATACTATAGTGTTTCCCATGTTTTAGATATATATTCCAGTTATGTGTCTGCATATTTACATATAAAAATGACACATAGATATATCTAAGTGTGTGTACCTTATGTGTCCAACTCTCACCACAGCCCTGTGAAATGAAGTTCAGTGACCTTTTGACCACAGCACACACGTCTGTGTTTTGCTTCTGCTCTCCTCACTGTGTAACCCATCTCCCATCTCACAGCCTCAGCAATCATCCAGCTTTTGGCCACTCATCTGTGGTCTACTGGCAGCCTCAGCATCACTGAGCAACTTGGTTGAAATGTAGACTTTTTTGCCTCACCTAAGTCTCAGTAAACAGAATCCACATTTCTTTTTTTAGACAGTGTCTCACTTTTGTAGTTCAGGCTGGCCCTGAGCTCAGCCTTGAACTCACAGCAATCCTCCTATCTCTACCTCCCGAGTGCTAGGATTACAGGCGTGAGCCACCACACCTGGCATTGTGGTATGTGGTACTCATTGCTGGTGGGTGTGAGTCTCCATGCCTGGCATTGTTGTATGTGGTTACCGGAGATAGAGTCTTGGCCCCCTAAGCTAAATCCCCAGCCCCAGAACCCACATTTAAGGAGATCCCTGATGCTTCATGTACATAGTAAAGCCTCCATTAGCTCTGATCATGCTGTTCCTGCTCTACACTCTGCCATGAAAACCTCTGTGGTGCTCCGAGTAACGGCCCAAAGCATCCATGTCCTAATTCCCAGGGCCTGTGACTATATTAGGCTTCATGGCAGAGTTACAGGTGGAATTAGTGTTGACATTCAGCTTACTCCAAAGATAAAGATGTTTTTAGATAATCTCGTTGGGCCCAATGTCATCACAAGCATCCTTTGATGGAAGAGGGAGGCAGAAAATATCAGAATGATGCAGCGTGACAAGGACTTGACCAGCTTTCTTTGCTGGCTTTGAAGATGGAAGAAGGGGCCATAAAGCAAGGAATTAGAAGAGCATTTTAAAAGCTAGAAATGCAAAGAGGAGATCATTTTGTTTCTCCTTAAAGCTTCTAGAAAGAAATGAGTCTGTTAATACCTTGATCTGTTTCCCATTGGAGTCTATGTTAGTCTTCTAATCTCCAGCATTGCTATGATAATAAACTTGTGTTGATCTAAAGCCACTGAATTTGCGGTAACTAATTACCATAGCAGTTGAAGCCAGGTAGATCCTCTACTTCCTAGTGTGGCATCTGAGGCCCTAGAAGTTCACTAAGTGTTGTTCTGGCCTCGTCTCTCAGAATATCTATCAGATCTCACACCAAAAGGACCTGCAGGGTAGCTGGCACATGGGGGTGTTGTTACTCCTTGTATCCCCAGCACCTCACCTTGCATCTCCCCATGGGCCTGGCTTAGGAACGCTTGTTGAGGGAATAGTCCATGGAACCCTGATATTTTCGAATCATCCCTAGCTAAGGAGGGGCTCTGGGGTCTGAAGTCAACTACAGCCACAGGGACGGGCCCAGAGCCTGTTTTGATACTTACTTGTTCTTTTCAGTTGGGCAAAATTGTCATACCTTTCTGGGCCTCAGCTTCTCTGTGTGGAAAATGAAGGGGTCAAATCAGGCGAATTCTCAAATCACCATTAGGGAGAAAGCTCTGAGACATCTGAGTTCAGTTTGGCTGAACTTCCAGGCAGACAGGGGCGGTGATTCAGCTCTGCAAAGCTCAGCCCTGGTCCTGTCGTTCTGAGCACATCCCTCTCTGGCAACCCATTCATGAGCTGGGATACAAAACTGCTCAACCACTGTGTATATTTGGTACAAAATAGAGACTACAGCTGCCCTGGTTAGTCAAAATGCCAAATTACTCATTCTCCTCTAGAAAGAAAAAAGGTGGGGGTGGGGTATGGCAGGGGAAAGAAACCATTTCTCACTGCAATTTTTCCATGTGACACATTTTCTAATTTTATTTCAGGTTAGACTGTCTACAGTAGAGGGCTCCTTTTCAGGGTCTCTCCACCCCTTTTAGAATCTGAGCTTCCAATGGAAGAAATAGAGTCAGTGTGTTTGTTTAATATTTGTTTGTGTGGGCTGATATTAAATTACAACTGCACGTCTTCATTTTCTGTGGTCTGAGATGTACAGCCTGGATTAATGGTCAGGAGCCCTTCCCAGGGCTGGCTATGGAGCGGGGCCAGTCATTTCTGCTCTCTGAGTGAAGACGTTTAATGTGCAAAGGGAGGGAAGGTTGGCTAGCCACATGGATGGTGTGGCTGGATTGGAAAAACGTATTTTGCTAGGTCCTTTTATTTTTCCTTCCCTTCCCTTCCTCTCTCTTACCTTTTTTCTTTTTACCCAATACTGGAGATTGAACCCAAGACCTTTGCACTGAACTGTATCCTCAGTCCTTTTCATTTTTATTTCAAGACAGTCTTACTCAGTTGCCCAGCCTGAGCTCAAACTCATGGTCCTTCTGCCTCATATGCCCATGGTGCTGGAATAACAAGTACGTACTCCCAAGCCTGGCTTCCTGGGTTGGCTGCTAATGGTGATTGGAGTTGTATGCATCTGAGTTTGTATCTGCCCCCAGCTCTTATAATCTTTGTACTGTTGCTCTAGTGGTGGAATGGTTGAAGCATTCTTAACGCCCAGGAGAGTACTGCAGGCTTGCTTCAGAGTGCCCAGCTATGTCAGCTGCATGCATTCTCTCCCTGGCACCCATTGCCCCACCTGCTTCGGGCCTGTGCCACGTCTGTCTAATGGAGGTTTCCAGCAGCTGCCTTGCCAGTAGGACCTCCCTCTCTGACCTCTGGCACATCTTCTCGATTGTCTAAAACACAGGTCCAATCATGTTGCATCCCTTCTTCAAACCCTTCCTCACTTTCCATTACAGCATGGTAAGTTCCAACACTCTTGGGCTGGAGACAAAGCCTCTTCTCCTTTCCCATCCCTCCCTGTGCCTTGGCTTCAGCTACACTGTGTTACTCTCTAGTCTCTGATTTTACCATGAACATTGCCTCACATTCTCGCTAGCCTTTTCTCCTTTACAAACTTGTCTGGAACTGTTCCCTGAATCAGCATCACTGGTATCACCAGAATCCTCTTAGGAAGACAGGGCCCCAGGCCTGTAGCATCAGAGTATGCCCTGTAGCTGCCCTCAGGGATGATTGAGATGCTGATACTGCAATGCCGTGGCATCGGGCCCAGCAGATTTGGTTCCAGGCTCTGAATGTACTAACTGATGATCTTGGGTGATTCACTGATGTCCTCCAAGTCTCAGCTTCTTCATCTGCAGGAGTGGTGATGCTAACAGTGCCTATCTTGGTCTTCCTGTGACCAGCAAATGAAATCTTGTTCCCCAAACTCAGTATGGTGCCTGGCATGTGGTGAGCCCCCGATCAAGGGCAAGGGTCATGACAACCAAGCTCAAGTGCAGTGTCACTGAGTTCATCCCAAAGCCCTCCTGTGGCTTCCCCTCAGCATTGCTCAGACCTGTTTCATTCCTTCAGACATCGGAATTCATTTGTGAGCCCATCTTACTAAGGACCTGAAGGGCCAGGACAATGTCATTCCCCTTTGGAGGTTAGAATCATCGAAGTAGGGAGGTGACCATAATCTGATGTAGGAAAAGTGAACAGCTAACAGGGCTTTTCCAGGTGGGTGGGAGGAAGAATGAACACCCAAATTTCTGGTTGTGATAGAACTGTCCATTCTGCCTGTGGTCGCCCAGTTGCTTTTCATCCTTCTACTTGTTTACTCAGTTTTACTTAATAAACATTGACTGACCACCTACTGGCTACAGGGCAGTTGTTATGTGCTGGGTATGAAATGATGACAACATGGCGCCTACCCTCTGAGGGGCATGCTAACACCGAGGGAAGATTTGTGCAGTGAAACTCAACATTGTAAATAGCAAATGGTGTTATGAAGAAGTAGAAAGATATATCATTGGGCATCTAATTTGTGTTGAGATATCATGAGAGTCTCTCAAGGAGTGACATTTAAGATGAAATCAGAGAGGTGAATGGGGAAGGGAGTAGGGCTGGCAGGTTGGAAGAGGAATAGAATATTCCAGATAGAAGGAACAAGATGAGGCCAGAGACAGCCCGTGAGCAGGCAGACATGAGAGGGAGGGGAGGAGAAGAGGAAAGTGGAGGCTCTGTCTAGTGGCTGCTTTCCTTAGCCTGACTGGGGACCATGGTCCTTTGGGCTCATGTGGCACTTACAGCCTAGGGGTACACTGACTGAGGGTCTCTGGTGCAGGACTTGCTACCTGCCATCAGAACCCCCTGGGAACTTGAGGTTGGGAAATACTGGACTTGGGAGATCATTTATTTGCACTTCTTAAGTGACAGGTAGAAAGTTGAAGATCTAGAGAGACAGGAACTGGTTAACATGAGTGATTCTAGAGCTCGGTCTAGACTTCTGTCTCTTGGCTATGAGAGACACCACCCTGAAATTGCTGAGAGCAGCTTGCCCACGGGTGTGCCTCCTTGAGGGTTTTGGGAGAATTGTGCTCCTGGCAGTGAATGATTAGCTTCTGATCTGCTTCTGCCTGTCCTTATTGGAGAATGAATTGCTTCCTGGGGAGGGTAAAGGGGCTTCCACCTCTGTGTCTCTCAAGACAAGCCAACTGGAAAGACTTGGAAATTAAGAAAGAGAGTCACAGTGAGATCTGAGCCAGTGCTAAAAGCCTCTGGTCATCCTATCTGCCTGTCCAGGAGGAGAGGAGGGCACGTGAGGAAAGCTTCTGCCCTGACAGCTAGACTCAGTCAGTCCTGGCCCTGCACAATGGCTTCCTGTCAGCCCCAAGACAGGCTGGGCTCGGCTCTGAGAAGACCTCTTTTACTCTTTGTCTCTGTCTGCATTAAGAATGTGCATCCATAAACACAATGCTGTACGCTCTTGCCAAGAAAAAGAAGTGAGGTCTCTGGATGAATATCTGGGGTGGGAAGGTTTTAGATACTTATAATTGGGGTGTAAGGGGTGCAGTTCCTTCAGAAATTGTTGTGCAAGTGGGATGGGCATGGTATGTTGTCCTGTTCCTGTCTCTGCTCCTACCCCAGCCATTCCTTCAGAGACCTGCTTCTCAAATGGGGCTGTGCTTGCAGTTCTTGGCTGTGTGACAGCAGCCAGCAAAGAACCACATTGTTTATTTCCTGGAGCATCTACTTTACTCAGCGGTTGGTGAGTTGGGGCAAGGAAACCAGCAACAACTGGAAAATAATTGAGAATGTTTTTACATTATTAAAAGAAACAAACACACATGTGCTGTGGAGTGGAAACTTAGGCACTTTAAAGCAAAAGAGTTTAATTCAATTTCTAAGTGCCTCTTTGGCTAGATTCAGGCCTGCAGGTAAGGGTACCCTGTCTTTGATGGTAAGATACCTTGGTAGAGATGGTCATATGTAGATCTGAAGTCCTTAAATGGTAGAAGAGGCTCAGAATTATTGCAAATGGAAGAATCATTTCTTCATAAATATGCCCTCTGTTGACAAATAGCTAACGTGGGCGTGGAGGAAGCTGTTCATGTTTGATACTGACAAGAACACTGCCTTCCAAAGCTCCTTGGATGGTACTTGATTGGTACCTGACATACAGCAGGTGCTTCGTAAAAATGCTTGCTTCCTGAACAGCAGTGTGTTTCTGTTGATAGCTTTGGGAGGCTGGCCCTTCTGGATCTGTGTTTACCTTTCCAGGAATAAATGTGTGGGCTGCCCTAGCCTGGGAAGTTTGGGCAGAATGTGAAGAATGCTGCTCATGCATATGTATGTGGGAGACTGGCCAGTCATGTTCAAGTTCAAGGTTTCTAAGAATTGCCCTTTGGAGGCAGCCTCCTACCCAGTGTGGTCCAGCTGCATAGTGGCTCCTTGTGGGCAAAGGCACAGTTCACCATTCATGTACCTTGCGTAGCTCACTTCTTCCCTATATTGCTGCCATCAGATTCCCCAGGAACTTGAGGATGGAAAACACTGGACTTTGAAGATCATTTATTTGAACTTCTGAAATGACAGAAAGATGAAGATCTAGAGAGACAGGAAGTTGGTAACATGAGTGGCATTAGAACTTGGTTTAGACTTCCATCTATTGGCTACAAGAGACACCACCCTGAAATTGCTGAGTGCAGCTTACACACGGGTGTGTGGTCAGTGTGTATCCCTCCTCGGGGTTCCGGGAGAAGAACTGTGCTCCTGGCAGTGTGTGACTAGGAGCTAAGCTTCGGGATCATCAGACAGATTCCAAATCCCAATTCTGTCACAATTAGCCTACGATCCATCATTGTTCACAGTGAGCATTGATTTCCTCACTTGAACAGAAGGGTGTTTCTATCTGGGGCTGGGTAGGGTTAGAGAGACAGGCCTGTGAGCCCCTCGCAGGGATGGTGAGTGCGGAAGGCAGAGCTGAGGACAGCCCCTGTTTAGTCACATGTGCTTTTTCCAGGACAGTGGACCTCACCCTGTGCACAGCTTTTAAAATCCCAAGGCCTAGGCCTCATTCCTGAGACTCTGATTGGGATGAGGTCCACAAAGCAGCGCTCTGAAGTCCCCCATAGTTAACGAGCCGTGCCCAGCCAAGGCTGAGGAGCACAACGGAGACCCTCTGTGCTGTGGACCAGAGCCACACCTCCTCTGTTCAACCCAAATCTTCAGGACTAGCAGTGGCTCGTGAATTAGTGGTTGATAATTATTTGTGAATCTATGACTGAAAGAGTGCAATGAACAGAAATGAACAGGATGAGCTAGGTACTTGATGGTCACCTTATGCTGCAACATGAAGAGCTGGTTATTACCAAGCCTGGGTCCACATAAAACTTATCTGGACTTAGGTTGAGAAGTTGAAGAATTATCTCAAAGTCGTCTGGTTAGTACACAGCAGAGCAAGAGACTCTCTGTTTGTAGTTTCTTTGGTGCTGGATTCTGAGTCTTTTTCCTTGCACCAAGTTGGGAAAGGCTGATCCCACCAAGGTCATGCCCTCCTCACTTAGCTTCTGGTTTCTGCTTAGCAGATCTTTCCCCAGTTGTCTCCTTGGGGGGAGTGTCTGAGCCCCTCACATGATTCTAGAGAATGAATGCTTTGCTTCCAGCAGCCATTTGGGGGCCACCAAACTGTATTTTCACCTGCATCAAACAAGAGTCAGCCTATTTAATTTTTATTTTTATTTTTATTTTTTTTTAGGTTTTTTGAGACAGGGTCTTGCTTTGTGGTTCAGGCTGGCCCTGAGCTCAGCCTCAAACTCACATCACAATCCTCCTGCCTCTGCCTCCTGAGTGCTGGGATTACAGGCGTGAGCCACCACGCCTGGCACTGTGGTATGTGGTACTGGTTGCTGCTGGGTGTGAGTCTCCACACCCAGTATTGTTATGTGGTTACCGGGGAATCGAACCCGGGTCCTTG
>PVIR01031245.1:0-19606 GCA_004026965.1 Petromus typicus
TTAATTAATGGATGTAATAGTAGTTATTCTTTTTGTTACTGAGGGGTGTAGTTAAGCTTAACTGTCAGCTGGCTTGGCTGGAGAGACACCGAGATTGGCACAGGACAGCTCCGGTGTGTCTGTGCAGGGCCTGACAGTGGGTGTGACCTTCTGGACTCCCAGTCCCTGGTCAGTTCCGCTCAGGTCTCTTCCCCTGAGCTCCACCCACAGCTGCGGTGGAGGGAGCAGCTGAGTTCTGCCTTATCCTTCCAGTGGGGTTTCTGTCTCAGAGCCAGCGAAGCCCGGAAACTATGAGTCAAGCCCAAGCCCTTTTGGGTTGTGAGCACTGGGTATAGTGACCCCTCAAAAAGACAGGTGGTCAGTATACAAGCATTTAAAATGAGATGAAGACTTTTGTTTATTTCAAAGTATTTCTAAACAGGGATTTTTACAAAGAAAATTTTAGAATGAATCAATTTCATAGTGGAGAAATGCCTTTGATCTTGAAATTTATTGGTCAATGCCATGGTCTTCATCCCTAGTTTCTTTGTGGGTTGAAGGCCTGGTACACATGGTAAGATATAGCTAATTGTTCTCATTGCATAGTTAAGAGAATGGATCCTGCAGTTAGTCGGATCAGCCACATGCTCAGCTTAAGCAGAACTCCACTGAGGAGTGCACGGAGTACTTCCCAGGTCAGCCTGATACAGGAGCACCTGTGAGGCTCTGGCGCCCTGTGCTGAGAAATACCGTGTCCTCTCTTTGCTGTGTCAGAGTAACGACACAGTTAATGAAGGCTGTGAAGTTCTACTGATTGCTGTATGTTCACTGGAGGCGTCTGTTTTCAGGCTAAAGATTTCACGAAGAGGTCATTTCTAAACACCTGGTATACAAAATTCTGAAAGTGCTTTCAGGAAATTGCAGCTCAGGGGGCAGTAAAATCTTAAGGGTCCTTCTTTAGGCCATATATTCTGGATCTAAAATTATAGTCAGAACAAAATTCCTTGGACAATACCACCTACTGAGCTTTCATGTGGACATTAAAGCCACACTGTCACTCCATTATCAATGAAGTGTATTAGAATCAGACCATATCTTATTCTATATACTTTAGAAAAATGAATGTGGCCAAATGGGAAGAGACTAACTAAAATGTGACATATTGGCAACAAGGCACGATTTTCATATGGCACAACGTGAGAGGGTTTTAGTGGATGTGGCTTTCTATAAAATGACGTTGAAGTGAATGATCTTTTCTTATTTAGCATATGTACAGCCTTCAGTGAGGGCTCGTATGCATCTGGTGCGCTGACTAGGAAGGCTAAGGCATTGGTGGAGCAAGGAAGACAAGCTCCTATACATAAACCAAGCAGACCACAGAAAGGAGAGTGAGAGGTTGAGTTTTAAAGCTGTGCGTGTTGCTGGAAAGGTGCTGGGTAAATACACAGCTGTCACCCTCCCGGAATCTTGCATTCCTATCTGAACCGGAAGCTGGGAAAGTGCCCTGTCATTTCCGGTTTGCTAGCTGGGCCCCGCGGCTGTTGGTTCTTGTTTGGTGTTGAAACGTGGGAAGTATCTTTTTGCTCAGAGATAATGTTTGCCTTATTTTCTGATTATAGAAGCAATATTTTTCTGAGCAGTCAACAAAATGAACAGGGAGAAACCAAGAAGAAAGTTCTTCGCAACCATATTCCTACCAGCAAGGGTATCATCCCGCTGTAATTCCTGTGTGACTTTACATAGGATAATGTTTGTAAGAATTCATTTTGATTGTGAGCCGCTAAGAAAAGCGATTCTTCTCTCAACCAAGTACAAGGCAGGGAGGGGACTTCCCACAGGAGCTGACATCCACTTCTTCAGAGTTCTCATTGCAGCGACCAGCATCTGGCGAATCCGCTAGGACTGTGGGGCTGAGTCTGGATGCACACGTGCACATCTTCAGCTGAAGATATTGGGCTCTGGTTCTTTGGCAGTTATCTCCAGATGGATGAGGAATACTCACCCACAGAGGAGCCGGCACTTCTGAAATCCCTGAGAAACCAGCCTCTGCCCAAGGGAAAAGGCAGAGGTCACTTTCGCTTCACATCCCGGGAGTATGAGAGCGGAACACTTTCCCCACACAACCGGGTGTCTAACTGAGGGAGAAAGAACAAAAGAAAGTTGGTAGAAAACTAGTTGCATCTGTCTTGGCTTCCACCCCAGTGCAGCCCTGGGCCCCAGGATCTTGTCGGCTCCTGACTTCATGGCTGTTCCTAACCGTGAGGCTCAGGTTTCACTTACCTGGCTGGTACCTCGTGAACAAGTTCTCAAGAGCTTCTGAAACATGAAACCGGAGCAGCTTCTCACCTGATTTCTTTCCTGGCTCCATGTTGGACACTGTCCTGCTTGTGATTTTAAACAAATGAAAGAAAAAGAATGAGTGTCTAAAAAGAACTTTGAGGTTCTGGAAAGGGCTAATATACTTTACAAATTGATGTATATCAGAGCACTGTTTCAAAAATGATAGAAGTGAAAGGACTGGAAAAAAAAAAAAGCAAAAATAATGAAGTCAGAACACTAGACTCCCATACAGTTTTTTGGAGTATAATACAAGTTTTGCCTAAATTTCTTTAAAAATCAAATGGATTTGTGGTCCTATCAGTTGTGAGTTACATAGTATGTATATTTAAATAATTAATAGATTACTAGAGCAGTAGGCTTTCTCTGATGATCTCTAACTGAGATTTCACTGTATATAACAAACTTCATTGCTGGTACAATCACAGAACGACTGTAAGTGTAAACCCCTTCTCGGGAAATCTACTATTACATTTCCCATAGCATTTAAGTAGACACCCTACTGAAAGACAAAGAGTGCCTCTGTCTTGTTGCGATCCTACATGTCCCCCAAAGGCTCACTTTGTTGAGGCTGATGGGTCTTTTGAACGGGGATGGGGAGGCATTCTGACTTCCTGCGGTGGTGAATGCATTGGTGAGTTCATTGGCTGAATGGCTGGTAGGAGGTGGTGCCAGCTGTCGTAAGGAGGTCACTGAGGGCATGACTCCAAGAGAGTGTCTTGTTCTCTGTCCTTCAGCCCCCCTTCTGTCTCTGTCTCTCTTCCTCTCTGCAGCCCTCCTCCACCACGCCCTGTCCACCATGTTTGTGCCTGGAGCCAGCCTTCCCAGACTGAGGCCCTGAGCTTCAGAGCAAACACTGACCTTCTCTCCCTGAACTATGCGCGACAGCCCCGTCCCAAAGACCGAGGAGAATAAACCCATAACCAGTGCGACAGGTGGAACTGGGGCTGCTCTGACAACCATGACTGGATCCTCTCTCCCAGGCTGCCCAGGACGTCTCCAGAGATGGCCACAGTCTGTCTTTCTCCAGTCCTCTGTCTGCTGTGGCCCTGCCCTCAGCCTTGTTCCCTGGGCCTCCCCAGCCTCCCTGCCTGGTTCTGGGTTCCTCTCTCATACAGCGCTAAGTGACCACTCACCCCCTTGTCTGAGTGGAGACTCAGCGAGTCTTATGCCAGGCCGTGGTCTCTGTGTCACCCTGGGTGGGATACTTCCTTTCTCTTTCCTGTTTCTCCACTGTGAAAGAAGTGACGAGGACATACTGATCTCACAGGCATGTGTATGGACTGGGTAAAGCCGAGTACTTGAAGGACACACACCTGCACAAAGCTGTGGACCCACGCACGGGGCAGGCAAAGTGCCTCTTTATTTCCATTCTCTGTGCTGTTCCTCTTTGCGGGGAACTTACTCTCTCATGACTCCTTTTAGGCCCTTCTTGCTGAGGCACCTGTCACCCCCCAGGCCACTCTCCTACCCTGAGCAGATGCCCTGAGGGTCCCCCAGGGTGACTTTCCCCTGCCTTGCCCACTGTGTGTGCCCCCAGGTCTCCACAGCCCTCAGCAGGGACAGTGTCAGACCCTTCATCCATCTCCCGGCCTGGGCTCCGAGTCTCTGCAGCTGCCTCTGCTCAGCTCCTGCAGGGATTTGACTTGATCAGGTTACTCCTCCTTTGAGTGATTCATAGATCTCTGATAGTCTTCAGGATAAAGCCCAAAGCCTTTAGCATGGCAGGCTTGATCCTCTGTAATCTACACTCTCCTCCTGCTCCTGCTGCTTTGGTTTTGGACCTGTGTCTTGCAGTGTGCTCTCCAGCCACAGCGATGTGCATATGAAATCAATGTGTGTTAATGCGGCGCGTTAAGCTCCAGATAAATGTTTATCAAGGGAGCCTTTGCTCTCCCGATACGGCAAACCTCACTGCTGTCTGCGTATTCGCAGAGCACAAGTGAGTTGCATGTGGTTCATTATGCATTTTTAAACTGTATTGAAATAATCGCACTGGGAAAACTGTTTCGCATGCTAATTTTCTATTTATATTTGATTTATTAATCAAGCATCACTATCATAACATCAAATATATCCTTTCATAAAATTAAGATATCTCATCCAGTTGTTTGCATTGGTAAAATCTACATTGTTCCTGTCATTTCTACAACTCTATTTTATTTTTCTCTTGGGACAATATCTGGATTAAAATTTTAGCATGTCTAGTTTTAACATTTATTAGAGCTTTGTTCGTTATAATTTAATAATATTCTTTGTCATGAATTGGGTGAAAATGTATTCCACTCATGTTCATTTACATCAAGAGAGTAGAAGAAGCCACTTCCTCAGGCACCTGGGAAGGCAGAATCGTCCGAGTGGGCTGCTGGCTGCGTGAACGTCTGTTCTTTTTATTCTTTTCTGGTACAGCGCCAGAGACGCAGTCTGGAGCCGGTCTACCCCCGGCTTCTCCCTCAGCACAATCTACTTTTACAAGTATCTTCCCATTGTCTTTCAGAGCAGCCCACAGAATTAACATGGCAGCATTTAAGCACCAGACTAAAGTGAGAGGTGACTGGAACAATGATACCAATTTCTATTTGCTGTACTTGCTACATTCAAATGTGCCGTGTCTTTCCTACTACAGTTGCTCTCCTCAGATAGTAAGGACATAAGCAAAACAAAACTCAAACAGATTTAAGTCAGAAAATATATTATTTGTCAACACTAGAGATTTTCTCTCTCAACAGTGGCAAATAAAAATCTCAAGAAATGATTCTAATTGGCCCATCTTGGGTCAGGTGATCACCCTGGGCCAACCAGTGTGACCTGTGAAGTCTCAGACATTCTGATTGGTCACTCTTGGGTTACATGGCCACTTCTGAGGGTCAGAGGGTGGAGCTGGTCCTGGAGTTGAGCTGGAGGAGCAGTTGTGAAGATTCCTGGATGAGCTGCACCTACAATTTGTTCCCTGGACACATGACACATTTTTGTCATGTTTACTCTGAAGAATTATTGAGATTTTAAAAGGTAATGATCTCTCCCATGAACTGGAACCGACTTAATGGTGGGGAAAATGTCTTTCTCACGGCTTCCCGATGCTTAATAGAGAACAAGTGGTAAAGAATGTATGCAGACAGACTGAATGAAGTTTGGGGAATAGGTTGGAAATTTGCTGTTTCGTTTTAGTTTCTATCTGACCATGAAAACCTGTAAAAACCAACTAAGTACACTCTGGAGATATATATTTTTTTACATTCCATACTTATCCAGCCTGTTTGCATTAATCTCAGGGTGGGGATGTATAAGGGTGAGGATTTAAGATGTAAAATGTTTGGTGGTTTTTGAGCCATACAGGGGATAAATACAGCACCAATAAGAGCAAGGAAGAGATGCTGCAGCAAGGAGATGAGGAAGGACATCTTTTTTCTTTCCAGTTGCTTAAAATATTATGTGCCAAGGGGATACAATCTGTTTGAAAGATAGTCCAGTAAAATGTTAAATTTGGGGGGTGAATAGGGATGTCATCACCAAAGTTGATAAAAAGCAATGATTACCGGCCATTTCGACAGTGATAACATTTCTGCAACCATTTGAAGTCAGTGCCACATAGGAGGTGCAGTGTGCCTCGGAAATCACAGATAGAGGAATAAATCTGCCTAGGCACAAGATTTACTACACTGCCAGGAAAGAAACTCAAAGGTCACTGCTGAATTCAGCTACCTTTTTCTGGCTTTCTGTTCTGCGTGTGAAAATACACAGAAGGTGGGATCCGCTCCACCCCGTCCGACAGCACGAGGGCCCATGAGTGCCGGAGCGGGAGCCGCTTTCCTGTTCTGCAGAAGCCCTGTGGGAATTCTCTGGGCATGGTTTGGTTCTTGGAACCAAATGGAGCATTAAAATAGAAGACTGCTGTGGGAATAAAACCAGGGACCAGAACCTCTGCCTAAAAATAGTCACTGCCTGAGCGGGCCATGTGGTAGCCAGGGAGAAATCACATTTGTCACAGCGCATGAGGGCTTCGTGGTGATTTCGTGGAGAGAGCACTGGCAGCCGTCCCCAGTATACACTGGAAAAGGACCTGGATGAATGTGACACGGCAGTAGCTGGTGCCACTGCCCCAGGTGGGACAGGATTCTCCGTGCCAGGAGGCAGCACATCAGTCCGCGAAGCCAGAGTCCTGGTGAAGAGCTCAGCGGAACAAAAAATGCCGCTTCTGTGGCTTACAGCTGTGAGGACTCTGGTGGGTGAAGAGGTTGCTGAGAAAGGCAATCATGAGGTGCCAGGGGGCCCTGGTGACAACACTGGGACTGGAACGTGAGGACTCATGGTGCCCTCTCATGGCACAGAGCCTGGTCTCTACAGGGTGCTCAAAGACAGGAAGAGCAAACCTCAGAACTCAACCCCAGGGCAGGAGGACTGCACAGGGACAGGTGTCTGGTGGCACCCCAGGAACATCCAGGTGCTGGAGCTCTGTTCCTCTTGGCAGAGGCAATGTTCAAGCCAATTGGAGTCTCAGGCTTATCTGTGGCCATACCTGGGACCTTCAGGACTGGATTTGGGGTGCAGGGGCCTGCTGGAGAGCACAGCAGGGCACAGGACTTCTGGCTGATCTGGAGGTGGCCAGGGGGATGCAGAGAGGAAGTCATTTCAGCCTTTGGGTGCTCTGTGCATGTGCTATGGCAGAATGACCCTTAAGCAAGTGTGCTCACTTGAGCTGGAGAGGCATGCAGCCCCACGTGGATCCCAGCTTTCCCCAGCCTCCCCAGTGGAGCCCACGTGATGGGAAGCTGGCCTCACTCCTGGGCTGGGCTCCCTGTCCTCCTAAGCTGGCACTCCAGCATCCACTCCACCTCCCCTGATCCTTTGAGGATCTGCACTGGCACTCAGGCCCATGCAACACCCACCTACACACTTTGCCTCCTGGCTTGATTCCCCTCCCCTGGCCCCTCCCCTCCAGGCTGTGCACACTCCTTTCCCTGCCAGTGAAGCGCTATGTGCGAATATGTGCTGTGACTGTGCAGGTGTGAGTAGTGTGAGGGTACGTGTGGGAGAGTGTATGTGTGCATGGATATGTGAGTGTGTGTGTGTGCTGTGAGTGTGGGTGTGGTAAGGGAGCACATTTGGAAATCCAGAGACAGCCTTCTCCTTTCCTTCCGATTGCTGCAGAAGTCCACACATCCTTCCTCTTTCTGCAGGAAGTCTACTCTATTTCTGCCCTTGGCAATAATTCCAGGGGTTCATTCTTAATATTTCCCTTCAGGCTTGTTTGTGAATATACCTAGCTATGTGTGAATATGTACAAGTAGTAAAAAATAGGGTCATTTTCTACATCTCATCTGCAGCTGACTTTTTTCTTAAAATAGTTTTACATATCAAGAATATCTATTTATCTCATTCTTTAAATTGTCCTACAGTATGGGTATATAATTATATATGAAAATTGTCTGAAAAAGTTGAACTTGTTTTTAATGTTAACTGCTACAAACTGTTACACAAACATCTTTGTTCACATGTGTACTTACATGGGTGAAACATATACACAAGTATACATATTTCTATTGGCTGAAGTTCTATGAGTAAAATTTGTTTTGTTTTGTTTTGTTTTTTGGGACAGGGTCTTGCTTTTATAGTTCAGGCTGGCCCTGAGCTCAGCCTTGGACTCACAACAATCCTCTGCCTCTGGCTCCCAAGTTGTGGGATTGTGGGCATGAGCACCATGCCTGGCACTGTAGTATGTGGTTCTGGTTGCTGATGGGTGGAAATCTCCACTCCCAGCATTGTTATATGTGGTTACCAGGGATCAAACCTGGATCCCTTCATATGCAAGGCAGGCACCAAACTGCTGAGCTAAAGCCCTGGCCCTATGAGTAAAATTCTTAAAGAGCATTTGAGTTAAATTTAGAAATCACACAAATTGCTTTCCATACAAGTATATACCAAATATATGCCCCACCAGTAGCAGATAAAGACACCGATTTCCTTAAGCTCCAGTTGAGGATTTTTCAATCATTTTAATGCTTTACCAATCATGTGAGAGAAAGCAGCCACCTCATGTTTTACTTCGCATTTCTCTGATAGTTAGGGGGCTCTTTTTAGAGGCTTGCCTATTATTTGTATATTTCTTCTGAGTTATCGTTCTGTGTCACTTGCCCATGTTTTGTGCCATGTTTTCTTCCCTCTTTCACTGACTTGGCAGCAGCTGTCTATATTGGGGACACCATTTCCTCCTGATATGCATATATAACACACACAAATCTGCCTCTGTGTGTTCATCTGTGACCTATACGCACGTGTAACCCAGCTTCTCTTGTCAAGTACACACTACCCTAGAGACAGGTGACCAGTCACTGAGGTTTTCCCTCTTATGCACCCCGAGGAGACCACATACAGGTTGCAGTCCTTGCTCTATGTCTCACGCAGTTGTGCACCAGTAGCCCCAGGAACAGTGAGGAGAGGTCTTTCCTGGGCTGACTGTCCATGCGGGCCTGCCCTCACGGTGGCAGTCACTGCCATCTCTCCAGGGAGCTCTACTTGGGGTGGTGTGTGGCTGGAACATCTGTATGTGGCCTCTCTGTCTCAGGGACGGTGCAGAAGCTGCTAGGCTCCTAGATTCTGAGTGTGGAAAGCGCCTCAGCATTACTTTTGCTATTATCTGTGGCCTTGCCCGGCAGGGCGGCAGCCTAGACTGAATGGAGAATACAGCAAGGAGATATAAAAACTACTTTCACTTTCTTCAGTCCACCACAATCCATCCTCTTACCACAAATTATTTACAACTCACCACAGAGAACATTTAGTTGCTCATCCCTTCTTCACTTCCTCTCACCTTCTCAAAACCAAGTTTCTTACTGTTGTGGCACCAAGTTCAAGGTCTATATCAGTTTATTATCTAAATCAGCTCTTGGTGGGGACAAGGCTCCGTGGGTATGAGTTTTGTCCATCTGGAGACCCAGGAATCCAGGAGCCAAGTTATCTATACACACACACACACACACACACATGTGAGCGTGGCATATACACACTACACGCAGGTACAGAAAAACCACAAATGACATTCCCATTCAAAAGTGGGGAGAATGGGAGCCACGTGGTGGTCACTGGGCCATGGCAATTATGAAATCCATCTGGGCACATATTGCTAATTCTTTGAATAATTCCCTTCCCTGGGAATGGTTCGCCATGGTTCTTGGCTTCATGCCTTGGTTTCTTATTTCTTTGTGCAGACCATCTTTCTTTTTACAAAAAACCAAGGACTATTTACATCTATATGTTTCCTCTCCCTTTTAACTGCCTGTTTGTATTTTGAAGGAATACAGGAGAACTAAAGTTTTTGAATTTTGTATTTTTGCTCACTGCTTCAACTCAAACTGATATGCTTCTTTTTAAAACTTCATAGATTCCTTGTGTATCAGATTACAGTTCTGCTCCACTTTACTGATCAGGTTCTTCACTTGAGCTAAGAGTTGGTGTGCTGTGGAACAATAGCACGCTGCCTCTCACAAGCCTTTCTCTGGAGAGGGGAGGGTCTCTGAAGCACAAGTGGACAGAACAACCACAGAGAGTGGCCTATGACTTTGGGGACCTGTAGGAGGCACATATGCTGAGAGCCCATCTCGAGTTCATAGCCACATTCTGGAACCAGCACCCAAGCCAGACATAACTGATTGTACTCTGGGTCTTACCTTTGCCTCAAAGCCACTTTGATTTTTGAGAATTTTCTGCTATCTGGTGCAACTAGCGGTGAGAAATCGCTTCCTGTTCCATCCCAGTAAATATTGTAAATATTCAATTACCTGTTGAGATTCGACTTGAAAACAGTAATTCCATACAAAGTTCTTTCATAGTTTCGGTGGATCAGCTATCAATCCTTTTCATACACAGTTAAAATTATAAAACAAAAACAATTGACTCATTCAACATTCTGACTAAGGATGTCTTCAGCCATTCCTTAGACATTCATTTTTTAAACACGTTTTTAATTTTTCATGGTGATGGTGTTGTCCAACTTTCTCCTTCTGTGTAATTTGGGCCACCTTGTCTTCAGCCTCCAACAGCATTTCTTTCCCACTTAATCAAACTCTCACCATTAGTCTTCTCAAAACTTCCATCCTCTGGCCCCTTAGGTCTCAGAGCAAATGTGACAGGCAAGACAGTGTGTCAGGGTGACATCCTCACCTGGGGCCAACTGCATGCCATGTATCTTCTGCTGCTTTACAAAGCAAAAAACAAACAATAACAACAACAAAATCTAAAAACCAACCAATCAACCAAACAAATAGACAAAAGGCACTAAAATGTAGTAGTGTAGCACCACAAGCGATTGCTCTCTCTTTCCCAGGCTCACAGCCCTGGGTCCCCTGTGGGATGTTACGGTCAATGACTGGACCTGGAGCTGTCTGAGTTAACGTGGGCTGGGAAACTGGACTCTGTGGGAGGTGAGCGGAGACAGCTCCATGGCTGTTTTTGTGTCTTAGATTTTCACACAGAGTATTGGCTGATTTCTCCTAACACTGGTTCAAAATGGCTGAAAACAGAAGCTGACATTCTTTTAAGGCTGAGACTCCCCCAGATGGCCTAGACATTCTAGAATACTTCGTTTTTCACAGACCCAACTTAGGTTCAAGGAGGGGGGAAAATGAAAATAATTATGGTCATCCTCAACATGAAATAAGTTGACAAGTTCCAAAATATATATACTCAAGGGTAAACAATGCCCGTTAAATTAAAAAATGAAAGAAAGATGAAGCAATAGTAAGAATTTGGTTTTATATATATATATATATATATATATATATATATATATATGTATGTATATTTATTTTTAGTGTGTATTCCTTAAAAACACAACATATACTTACTGAAATTATTTAAGAAAAATATAAAAAATACATAAAGAAGACATAATTCTATGTAATGACACATTTTACGTTAGCAATTTTTTGCTTCTGATGCACACATACACAAATATGTTTAGTCAGTCTTCTATACATTCTTAAACTGAGTTGTAGGTAGCAGTATGTGCTAGAGGGTCTGTCTCTCCGTCTCTATAGAAGCACATTTGTAATGTGTGATTCCAAACACCTCACCGTCATGTTTGAGCACGGGCTGATGTTTTTACTACTTATACGACAGTCAGAGCTGGGCCCTTGATTCTCTCCATTGTGTGGCGTTGCCTGCTCCCTGGTCCTTGGCTCTGCCGCTTCGCTCATCCCTGTCTCCTCCCCACGTCCTGAGGGCAGAGGCGGGCTCAGCACCCTTCTTACCACTTCCGGTGGAAGAAAGCGTGAACGAGCCAATGAGTGAGTGATTTCATCAATCAAAGCCCGTTGTTGTCCTGAGCAGTCTCCAGGGCCTTTGGAAGGATTCTGCATTTCTCTGTGGTTAGTTGTCCATCTGGAAGCTGACAGCCACAAATGCCACAGGCCAGGAAGCATAAAGGGATGAAAGAGATAATATTTATGGAATACTTAACTTCTTGGGAAGGACGATCCGGCCCCATCCAGTGTGTGCACTGTCATCACGGATTCCTCCCAGCACCGTGAGGCTGGCAGGGTGCACTGTATCCCCCAGCCCCTCAGGAAAGCGCCCCGGGAGGGAAGCGGCAGTCCGTCTCCGTGTGAACGCCACATCTGCCTCAGAATCCAGCATGTTCTACGTTAATTAAAAAGGCGATCTTTTGTGTAATCCTCTAACATCTCCGTGAGGTAGGGCAGGGATGTTGTCATTACCCTAATTGTGCAGCGCAGGAGCCAGATGAGAGACACTCAGTCAGCATCCAGCGGAAGACACCAGAGGCACAACTTGCCCTGGAATCTTTCGGTTTCCGGCTACACGGTGAGTGCACCGTGAAATCCACTCCAAATGCAACACACTTCTTAAGTCTGTAGAAAAAATGAAGGCACTTCCCATCGGTAAAATAATATGGAGTTTAAAAATGAAATATTGACTATAAAACTATTCGGGCTGTAATTTTCATGAGTGGAATTGTCTGCGATGTTGCCCTTCACGGCAAGCTCGTGGGAGAAGATGAAAGTGCCTCTCAAACTTTGGAGTTTTTTAAAAACCTGGAATTTAGTCAGGACTTGTATGGCGCTGTGATTAACATGTAAAACTGAGATCAAACAGCTCCAAATGCAAAAATCGAAGCATTCTTCTGTTATTTGGGGGTAACTGTGCTCTATTTTTGCAGTAATTGGGACAAACTGCCTATGAAAAACAGACAGTTGGGAAGGGCCAGCTCCTCTATCAGTTACCCTGATGCTGGTGGAGGAGATGAACGGCCAGCCCAGTGTCTGCCCTTGTGGAACCCACTGTGTGCAAGTGACCAAGTGCAAGTGGGCAAAAGGCTTGCACAGCCTAGACTGAGATTCGGGGTGACCCTCGCCGCACTCAACGCCAGCAGAGCCCTGGGTCTCATGGCACAGTGGGCGGGGAGGCCCGAGAGTGTCTGGGCAGACACTCTTCCTCCTGCCTGATGGCTCTTCCTGTTCTCATACATCTTTCCGGTTCCGGCTCACATGGTTCCCCTGTTCCAGTCTTCTGTTTCCTGTTATCGTCTTTCTCTTTGCGTGTTAATTTGTATAGGCTTTGGATTCTCCTCCAAAGGGACCCATTTAAGCTTGTGGGTCTGATTTATTTCACTGAACGATACCGTCTCGTGGAGCATTCATTTTCCTACAAATGACTCAAATTCATCCTTCTTTGTAGCCCAGTAGCACTCCACTGTGTACACACTGCATCTTCTTTTTCTTGCCTTTGTTTTTTATTGTGAAATAAGTACATTTTATATACATATCATGATCACATTCAACACTGACAATTTGTACCACTATATGACACGACTTCTCCTTTTCCCCTCTCCTACTCATCCTACAACCCCCTCACCTATATACATAAGCTTTGTCTCCATATTTTTATTACCATTACAATTCACTACATCTTCTTTGTCCATTCTCCTGCTGATGGACCTATAGGTCACTTGCACGATTTAGCTATTGTGCGCTGAGTAGCTGAGGGAGACATGTCTGTGCTGTCAGCTGTTTCACTACTGAGTGTGCAGACAGCTGGGCTGGGGCACAGGTACAGGCCTGGCAGCGGGGACAGGATTCCCACGGCGCCAGCGTTGTTGTTCTTATCTTGCTTTATTTGCCTGGCTTCCGTCTGGCACTAGGAGAGAACGGGACAAGGGCAACACCTTACCAAAACAATCGCTCCTTCCTGAATTGTCACTCTCTCTGAAATGAGCTCCTGGCACTGTTGGGGGCCATTTCAGCCCCGGCCTGGAGATGAATCCCGTTTCCCGTTCGGAGCCGCAGAGGAGCGCGGCTGCGGTGGCTGCTCCTTGTGTAGGGCATCTCCTGCCTCTGCATCTTCCTTTTTCCACTCTGCCCTGTGTGGAAAGTGCGGAAAGTTTCTAGAAATGCGGGCTGCTTTGCGGCATTCCTCCGTCTGCTCTCCTTCCGCTGAAACAGAGCAACATGCGGTGCTTTGCTTGTGCGACTCCCTTTCTTTCCTGTGTGTGTGGGGACGGGCTGTGAGGCCAACGAGTCGCTGTCTCTCCGCTCCCCTCTTCCTTCTGTTGAGAAAGGCACGGCATCGCCAGCCACAGGTCCCCGTAAGTGGAGCCAGAGCAGATGGGCTATCTTGGAGGTGACATGTGGGAAAAGGCACTGGCCTGGCGAGACAAGGTGCAATTAGGAGCTCGCCCACTCGCCTCCTACGTCCTGCAGAGCATTCCGGGAAGTGGTAATTAAGGCATGGCCGAAGGCACCGCACCGTACCCCGCTCTGTCAAATGGGCCGACTGGTTTTGTCCAAATCACATCCCGGCGACTCTTTGATCCCACCTGCAGGCCACACCTGTTGCTCTTTGGCTCAGCCTGCTTGGGTTGCTCATGGCCTTCTCTCCTCCTTGGACCCAGACACACATCCACCTGTTGCCCTCACCCGTGTCCCCCGGCTTTGATCTCTCCGCACTGGGGAAGCCATCAACTGTGACAGAATTTTGGTTAGGCCTCATTGGCCTGGAATGTGAATCTCTAGGGTTCTGCCCCTGGAAATTTGATAATGAGTGGTAAACGTTCCAAGAGGGCAGACTGGCGTGTCCGAGTGTTTTTAAGACATCGGCCTGTGGCTTAGTGTTTCCAGGCGACCAGCCCGTAGTTATGAGAAGCCCCTAACTCTGGAGTGAGGGAAACTTCTAGAATGTGGCAAAGACAGCCCTGTGTTCTGACGCGTTTCTGTCTGCGTGGATATTCACACTCCACATTTCTGCCCGGGTTTCTGATTCAGCAGACTCCCCCTCTCTCTACAAGACGGTGGCTGATCTACGGAAAAGTGTAAGCTTCCGACATCACATAGGGCTGGAAATATTTCAAACAGAAGAAAAGCAACCGAATTGACCCTTATATAAATCAAATCTCTCAATATATAAGGCCAATGCTTTTTTATTTTTTTAAGCAGCCCACCGAAAATGTTAAGAGTCATTTGCCAAGAGCCACATCTGAGTCTAATAAGCAAATCTGTTGTATATTGCTTGTGCATGTAAAACAAAATCCAAATGCAAGCCTTCATGCTTTTATGTTCTTCAACGACATCAGTCCGTATCTTATTTGTGTCTATCTTTGATGTCAATTATGTTATGTCATCTGAAGTGATTACATTGCTTTTATTTAATAAAATTTTTCAAGTTGTTTTAAGTCTTTGAATGAAAAGACAAAAAAGTGCTGAATTCTTACGTGCTGTATTTTATGTTGGAAGCAGTTTACGTGGAAGTTCTTAGTCTAAACAATTTACAATTTTCTGGATTAAGATTATGTGGAACAAAAGATGAAAATCTTAAAAGAATCACAACAGAAATGCTCCTGCTACTCAGGAGTAAATTAGATGTTTGTGGACTCTGGCCTCTGGGAGTGCCACAGGGCCCTGTTCAGCGGGCAGAGGCGAGAGCCTTTGGAGAGGTAGTAGAGGAGGAGATTACATCTGCTCCCAGACCTGAATGCCCATGGATGCAAATATGCCCAGGCTCAAAAACAAGGAGCTGGCTACACGCTTTCAAGTTGTCCAAGGGAAAACAAGCTCATTTAATGCCCGTCCGCTGATAGGGACGGTAGGAAGGCCTGGGCGCTGACAGAGCAGTTCCCCATAATTCTGACTATTATTTCAGGTTTCTATCTTTTCCTCTCTGGTAGGAAGATATTAAAAATAATTTTCTGGCAAAAAGTACAGAAAAACACAGAGCTTCTGAAACTGCAACTGGTACAAATTCCTGGCCAGCAGCCTCATGTTTAGTGCTTGTCGCCACTCCGTAGAATTCGCTCACTACAGTGTTAGGAAACTCCGGAGGGCGGGGGCCGTTTCAGGGACAGTGAACAAGCCCCGAGATGTAGCAGGTCTCAGGAGGTGAATCTGGGGTATGTGCCGGGGTCCTGCACACATCCCTGAGTGATTCCTGGCAGCTGCTTTGAAATGGCTGAGCTCGGTCACTGTTTGCATATATGTATTTCTGTGAGGATTCGCAGTTGTAATATGCCCAGTGCTGTAACTCGAAGAGCCCCCCACATCTCTCTCCAGTATGTGACATCTGTCCAGCCTATGCTTATCTCCACATTAAGATGAACCAGCAGGTTTCAATAAAAAGAGAACCTTATTTTTTTTATACCATCAATTTTTCCTTTTCCTTTTTTAGTAGACCCTACCCTCCTTTTCCTTTTGAACATTTATATGTGTATAGGGGGTGGAGGTTTAGGGAGAGCAGCGGAATGGGAAAAAATGAGAATCAAAATGTGTCATGAACTGGTATAAACCCTTATTTCTGAGTGTGATCATAACGTATATATATAAAAAGTACCAATAAAATCAGTTTTAAAAAAGGGAACCCTAATTAATTGGGCATATAGAAAACTAAAAAGAAACACAGCCAAATGTTCCTCCTATCCAGACATGGTATAGATCAGGGGCTTATGTGGAGAACCTACATACCCTAAGGAACCCATAAGCCTTCTTCGGAAAGGGGCAATGTCTAGGCAGGGAGGGAGAGGCTCCTACACCATGCAGTGAACAAGAGAAATGTTATTTGTTATCTTGATGCTTGCTCTGCCCTGCTCTATAGAAGAATATTCACCCCTTATGCTTGTGTGCCTGAAACTGCTCACTAACTTACCATGTGTGCTTTAGACGGCATGCTCTTACACTTTTAAGACTTTTCTCCCACCACCTGTGTGCTTTTGTTACTTTTGATAACCATGAATTTGAGCAGTGTGCAGGGACAGATGTCAAAGCCATGGGTCAGACACAGGAATGCACTGGATTTCGGGGCCTGGGGCTTTGGATCCAGATGTGAGCCAGCAGCTGGTGGGACTGAGTACTGGGGACCCCAGGACATGGGCAGTGTGGGACTGAGCAAGGTACTGAATACTGGATTCAGTTCCATGACACAGGGGTCAGTGGTCAGCTCAGGGAGAGCTTGGGCAGAGTCTAACCTCACATTGCATCTCTGTTCTGCTTTGAGTCTCCCTAATGATGGCATAAATAGGTGCAATAACAGAGTACCCACCTCAAGCAGACCCGAGAAAAGTACTATGGATGGCAATTTTGCAGGCATAATTTCAGACATAGCAGTGTGTGTGAAGCCAGTGTTTCCTAAAGAATCGTGATGCCCATGGTATGGCTTTTCATAAACCCATCATCCCTGATGCCCTTAATTCTGTAACCCAGTTACTATTTTCTTGGGAACAAGTACAAATGCATTATAGTAAGTGGATAGCTTGAATCCTAATTGTATCATGATTTACAGCTGAAGTATAGTGCTCTCTCTTGATGAAAGCTATTAGGCCACACGTGAGAAAGTCATATGCAGAGGATGAGAGGAGGAGGCAGCATCAGCATGTGCGGCCAGGTAATGAGAATTCAAGTGGGCTAGTGTAATGCCAGTACATTAATTACCATTATTTTTGCTTCAGAAGCTCTGACACCGATTAATTCACACAAAACACTGCATTATTAACCACACGGCAGTGAGTAGGTGCACACCTCAGGTCATGCTTTGTATTCTGGCTTTTACCTGTTGATCATGTGGCTCTGTGCAAGTTAATTCCACTTTCAATGTCTCAGTTTCCCCATCTGTCAAGTGTACACAAAATAAACTCATTGCAGGGTTGGTGTTAGAGTCAAGGGAGCTACCCATGGCTCAGAGGAAGCACACTGTCAATCTGCCAATACTACTTTCTTCTTACTCTGTGATTCAAATGTTTTTTGTGAATCTTTGTCAACTTTTCTTAATCAAATATCTAGCCCTGGGACTCCTGGGTCCAAACTTCCACCATAACTTTGTTTTTACAGTTCTTGCAATTAATTTCTTACAGTAAAGTCTAGTGAAATTGATTTTCAGTGATTATATAGTGATGTAGCCAGATTCATTGCTGAAATGTTGAGCAGCTTCCACACCGAGCAGTCAGGGACAGGCTTCTCTCTCAGGGCCCTGGAGACCTCGGGCTAGGAAGCAAACTCAACATAGCGTCTCTGAGCCTCTTCTACCTGTAAGATGGTCAGAACCATCATAAGCCATCAACTCCTGTATTAATATCCATTCCGACCAACACTGCCATCACTCTGAGTTTCTCAGTAAATACTCAACAGTGTTGCTTGGGATTATTATCCAAGTAAACTCTTTGCTTATTAAATGATATGAACGAGAGTTTATAATTTAATCCCCATCCCTTGGGCCATTAGTGAATTGAACATTTGTTTTTCTGAGATCAATCCTCTATTTGCATTTCCTTTTTTGCAATTTTCATTCTTCTAATTTCATACATTATTTTCCCGAGTGATCTTATTGCTCCTTTTAATGGCTTTTAGTGTTTATTAAAAATTTAAGATACTAACCTATTTTATGCACATTGATTCTGACTAGGGACCAGCTTCTAGTCTCTTTGTCTTTGAATTTTCTTAATCTCATTTTTGAAGCTGATTTTAAAATATCAAAAAATTTTGAATTTCATCAATTCTTCTTGTGTTTTAAAAATTTCCCCTTTTTTCAGAAAAAGCCACAAAATGTTACCTTTCTATCTTTTTGATTATATATCATACACATGCAACTCTTTAGTCCATCTACAATTACCTTTGCTGTAGGATGGAAAATAAACTCAATATATTTTGTTTCCAAATAGCTTGTTTCTCTGAATATACTGATGTCAGTGCTTCCTCTGTTTTATTTTAGGTGGTTTTTTGATTGTATGAAAGGCTGCCCTGGGTCACATTTTTTACTCTTACATGATATGTAGTAACTTCAGCCCTCGGGCAAGTGTGGTGTCTTCAGTGTGACTGTGGGTCAGCATCTCTGCTTTGGGTACAGAGCAGCAGCACAACGTGCAGGCTGGGAGTCGCTCGCTCTCCAGGCCACGTCCGGCTCAGCTGTCCAACACCCTAGAACAGGGACAGGTGGGCGAACTCTGAATTTGAACAGGAATACCTGCAAGAAAATGAGGTGGAGAGATGTATTCATCGGCTCTGACTTCACAGGCGTTGGGAGGACACAGTCTAATCCACACTACAAAATTGTTCTTTCACAAAATAATTTGACAAAAGAGAGAAAAAGAAGCATGAATTTTCAAGGATTTATTTTCACTGAATCCATAAAAGAAAAAATCCTGAATGAAAGGAATTCTTGGATCAAAGAAAAGGAATTCAATTATTTCTTCAAACCCTAATGATAGTACTTTTCTGTAATTTTAAAAATCCTGTGGGTGAAGGCTCCTGTGGCTTTGGTATCAAAGTGGGCACAGGCAGCAGCGACAGTCCAGGAGCGAAACAAGCACAGTTTTGTTTCACTGTGATCACTCGGTATTTTCAGGTGAGTCGTTTCTAAGGCTCTGAAATTCCTCCACTAGTATCACTGCATATTCAGGTTGTCCCAGACTCCAACCATAGAGCTGCATTTACTTTTATTTTAATGTTTCCTTAGACATTAAAAACCTGCATAGTCTTTCTTACCTCACAGTCACGGGCTACAGCTGAACCAAACTGATGAACATTCTTCAAAAAAATGGGGAGGTAGCCATTGTAAAAGCTCACGCACGACTTGTGGATATAGATGTGAAAGTGAAGATTTCATGCTCAGTATCACTAGACTCTATTTTAATAGAATTCACCATCACAATAAGTTAATATGGTAATGTTACATCACAAAAGGAAACACGCTGTATATTACTACACATACAGCATACACAATCAGTGCATAAGAATAATACAGAGATTTTATAATAAGTGTCTTTAGTATGTTATCATAATGTAATTTATAATTGCAATAGTGA
>PVIR01031246.1:0-19445 GCA_004026965.1 Petromus typicus
TTTTTTTTTTTTTTTTGAGACAGGGTCTCACTTTGTAGTTCAAGCTGGCCCTGAGCTCAGCCTTGAACTCACAGCAATCCTCCTGACTGCCTACCACACACTGGGATTACAGGCCTGAGCCACTATGCCTGGCTTTCATAGCAAACTTTTAAACCAGACATAGTGGTAGAAGCTGTAATCCCAGCACTAGGGGAGGCTGAGCCAGGAAGATTGCAAGGTGGAGCCCAGGCTGCAAAAGCTAAAAGTGAAGGCCCTGGGTTCAATCCTCAGTGCCCAAGGAGCATAATTAAACTCTTTTGAGACAAGGTCTCACTTTGTAGTTCAGGCTGGCCTGAGCTTAGCTGCAGACTAACATCACAGCAATCCTCCTGCCTCTGCCTCCCGAGTGCTGGGATTACAGGCGTCAGCCACCACGCCCGGCACTGTGGTATGTGGTACTGGTTGCTGCTGGGGTGAGTCCCCACACCCAGTATGGTATGTGGTTACCGGGGATCGAACCCGGTTCTGGTTCTTGCGCTTGCAAGACAGGCGCCAGAACCACTGAGCTAAATTCCCGGCCCTTGCATAATTAAACTCTTAAACGCAGTTTCACTGGTCTCTGAGCTCTTGAGCAAATTAATGGAACCTCTACTTCTTGGCTGGAGTCAGGAGCGCAAGTGAGACGACTTGGGCCTGCAGCTGGCATCTGCAGGCAGCTTTGCAACGATGGCCTCATGGCGGTCCGCTGGTGGTGGTGCCCACCTCCAGGGATCCTGGCACTGCAGGAACAAAGAAACGGACCAGGGGGCGCCCTGCCCCCGGGTGGGCTGCGGAGTCTCCAAGTACTGCTATTCAGGGAAAGGAAAGTGACGCGACTCTGAAGGGCTGGGGCTGGCTTTTCCTTTTACCTCCTCAAACTCTGGGGCCCAGACTCGGTGTAAAGATGACTCAGCGGCTCGGGAACCAGGCCGCTCAGAACTTCCCTCGTCTAAAACGCGTACTGCTGGGAAACTCCGCTGACACCGCAGGGGCAGGGAGCGAGCTGCCCGGCCTCTGGGCCCTGCCCAGCCCATCTCTGCCTCTCACTCCTCCCGAGCCGGTCCTCCCCTCGGGTTCGGAGCCCGGGAGCCCCCGCACAGCTGCTCCTTCCTCACTACCAGCCCTTCCCTCAGCCACGCCCCAGCCTTTTTATTTTTCATCTAGTCACTTTCCTCTTCGCAGGGGCTAAATATCAAGCAGCCAAAGCGGTTTCCTGTGGCCCGTGTTTTAGAAGTCAGCCCTGGCACGGTCCGAGGTGAGGCGGAGGCGGAAGAGCCTGGGCCAGGAGAGCTGTGGCCGGGCAGGAGGCTGGCAGGAGGCAGAGCGTGCCCAGGGACACCGACCCCCACGCCTCACCCGTGCGCCGGAGCCGCGCTGGGTCACTCAGGAGCCGCCGGCTGCCCAGGCCCGGCTCGGCTCACAGGCCTCAGCCTCCTGAGTCCCGCGTGGGCGCGGGCACACGCAAGGGAGAACGTGACCCCTGCAAGTTTCGCCCTGGCATTGTGGAAGGACAGTTTCTAAGAAGTGATGAGCAGTCGCAGGCAGGAGAGGGGCGACAGCAAAGCGCCAAGGCGCCCGAGGAGCCTCGGCCTCTAGACGCACTTGCTCAAAGCAGTTGACGTTTAAATCGTGGAGCCCGGGCTTTGCAGGATTTCTACACTGCACGTGGGATTTATTTATCTGGTTAGAGTTTCCCTGAGTTTCACTGCTGTTTTGAGGTTGGGTTGCCAAGTGACAGTGGGTGTGACTTATAAATTACTGGTCTGGAGCTCTGGCGAGGTACAGGAAGATGTGGACTCACAGCCGGCAGGCTGTGAGCGGACCTGCAGGCGCCTCACCGAGGCCCAACCTGTTGCCAACAGAAACTTAGAGGAGCACTTTCTGCAATTAATACGTTAACTAGCATTAATGGCTGTTTCTTGCCAGGCTGGTCGGCTCGGGCCTTGGCCTGGATAAACTGGTTCTCAGAAACGAGGAGCAGAGCCAGGCTGTGCTGAGCCAACCTGCCGCAAAGCGCTCTTCGCTGCGTATGGAGAATGCAGAGCTGGAACTCGCGCCCTCGGAGGCGACCACGCGGTCGCAGGGATGGGAGACCTCTGGAGCAGCCCTCGGCCAGGGCTGGTGGCGCCGCAGAACCTCGGGAGGACCCAGCTCGCCCGCTGTCCAGACCAGGGCATCCCCCGCCCTTGCTGGCCTCTCAGGGATGGAGGGCGGGTCGGAGGGGCTCCAGCCGCCCCCGCCGAGCTCGCCTCCCACTGGTGGGCATCGCGGCCCCGCAGCCCCGCCTGCTTGTGCCCAGGGCGTCCTGTGCTCCAGGGAGGGAGGCTCCCCTCCGCGTGAGCCGCGCGGGACCCAGGATTTTTCTCTTTTCTGAGAACAGCGGAATTCACATTGGCCTCCGAGGTGTGCTGGGGACTGTGCAGAGCTCCGGGACCAGTGTCCCCCTGTTCTCACGGTGACGCCCATATTCTTATCCAGGCTGCAAACGCCCTTACCTGAAAATGAAGTTGGAGGGCTCCCACTCCGGTGAGTGCAATTTCCGAAAAGCAGGACAATCTCATCAACGTGGTCCCGCCTACCTGCAGCTCCTAATGAACCTGCCTCGGCGGCCCGACTGTGCACCTGGGCAGGACTGCCTCAGTCTCTGCACCTGCGCGTGGGGCCAGTGAGCTCGGGGCTCTGGACCCCACAGCACCAGGCGCGGGGCCAGCTGTCTGTGTCATCCAGTGCACCCCCCTCCCCCATCTGCGGGGCTTTGGGCTGTGAAGTGTGGGCAGCGGATCAACCTCAAGGCCATGACACTCCACGTGCAGACAGCCAGCTGGAGCTGGTCTTGAAATCCTGGCTTAGATTACCCACACCTGTCACATTGGATCTGGAACCTGGCAATGCTGTCCTGTCCGGAGAACCAGGGATCAAACTTGTAACCTTGCATCTGTGAAAGTGTCACTGAGCTATCCCCTCCCCTTTGAGGCAGACTCGCTGTACGGTCCAGGATGACCTTGAACTCACTATGCGCTGAGCTCATGGTGATCCTCCCGCCTCAGCCTCCCGAGTGCTGGGATTGCACACAGCAGGCTGCAGCAGCACGCCCAGTTCTCCATTTCTAAACGAGTTGACAGCTCACGTCACAGGGCGCTTTGGAGAAGTTAGGTGGTTGTTACAGGTAACTACTGGACTTAGCTGGCATCAGCTTTTACCAAGTGACACTGGGGCAAGGACAGATTTCACTGGGTGGCACTGATCACAATGCCTGGGTGTCTGCACGGGGAATATTTCTCATCAGTCAGTGACTAAACAAATACAAAGATTTCCCCAAGAATCAAACCATAAGCTGAGCTGGTGGCACACACCTGTGATACCAGCCTTCCAGGAGGCTGAGGCAGGAGGACTCATATCCAGACCCAGGTTAGGCAACTTACCAAGACTATCTAAAAACAAAAACCAGAGGGCTGCAGATGTGTGGAAATCCTGTCAGTCCTTGAGATCAAAATGCCAGGCTGGGGCCGGGCTGAGCAGTAAAGCTCATGTTTATCCCTGTGAGGTCCTTGGTTTGGCCCCTGGAACATTACAAAATCAGGGGGGACAAGTAACGCTGTCCTCTTTTCTCCACGCAGGCAAAGTAGCACATACTTGCAATACCAGCTGGTTGGGAGGCTGAGGCAGAAGGGTTCCAAGTCAGCCTGGGCAATATGAGACTTTGCCTCAAAATAAGAAATAATGATGAAATAATGATGAATAATGATGAAATAATGATGATGAAATTTAAAGGCTGAAAACCATAGTGTAAAGAATGCATTTCTGGGCCGGGAGTTAGTTCAGTGGTCCTGGCGCCTGTTTTGAAAGTGCAAGGGCCTGGGTTCCATCCCCGGTAATCAGATAAACCAATGCCAGGCGTGGTGACTCACGCCCAGCAGCAATTGGTACCACAGACCACAGTGCCGGGCGTGGTGGCTCACGCCTGTAATCCCAGCACTCGGGAGGAGGAGGCAGGAGGATTGCTACGAGTTCAAGGCTGAGCTCGGGGCCAGCCTGAACTACAAAAGCGAGACCCTGTCTCAAAATAAACAAAGAAGGGCCGGGGATTTGGCTCAGTGGTTCCGGCGCCTGTCTTGCAAGCACAAGGACCCGGGTTCAATCCCCAATAACCACATAACAATACTGGGCGTGGAGACTCACACCCAGCAGCAACCAGTACCACATACCACAGCACCGGGCGTGGTGGCTCACGCCTGTCATCCCAGCACTCGGGAGGCAGAGGCAGGAGGATTGCTGTGGTGTGAGTTGGAGGCTGAGCTCTGGACCAGCCTGAACTACAAAGCAAGACTCTGTCTCAAAAAAAAAAAAGAAATCAAACGTCTCTTTTGCCCCCAGGACTTGGGAAGGAACCCAAGGCCTTCAACACTCAGCTACTTCCTCAGTTCTTCTGTGGTGTTGGAGACAGGCTCTCACCTGGGCTGGGCCGAGACTTGCTGTCGTTCTGCCTCAGCCTCCCAGAATGCTGGGAAGCACTGCAGGCCCAGCCAGCACACCGGCGACATGTTTTGCTTGTTTTACTGTACCACGTATACTACCCATCTTTATTGAAGTGCCTGGCACAAACTAGGCCCTAATAACCACTGAGCTTCGGTCCCACAGGGCCATAACAGTTTAGCTGAGCTGTGACACCAGAACCCTGACCCAGCCTTTCTCCTGTAGTCACCACAGCAAGTGTCCCAGAGGGTGCCGTGTTTACCAGGCCGCCCTCACCCCCCCAGGACACTCCTGCCCTCCTTAGGCCTTCGCCCATCCTTCCCTGGAGGGCTCACTTCCGCTGTCGCTTTTGTCCTCAGACCTCTATCCTGGCACTCTGAGGCAGGCCCCTGGTCACCCAGAGCTCCGGCACCTGGCTCTCAGATCTGCACAAGGGAGTCAAGCCGGGAGGCCCCGCCCGTCCCCTGCCCTCTGTGTAGCAGGGTGAGGCTGGGGCGCCAGGGCTTCAGGCTGCTGTTCTCAGGAGTCACAGAGGCTCCCAGCGCCGGCCACACACCTGTGCGGGCCACGCCTCACTTCCGGGGCCGCCCCAAAGGTGTGCCGAGCTCCTGCAGGGAGGGGCTTATGTCATCACCGGATGGAGGGAGGGGCAAAGGGAATGAAGACTGGTCCGCCCATCGGCCTGTGCAGAGCTCAAGGGGCACAGCAAGTGGGCACTGACACAAATTTTAAGAAGGAAGAACTGGGCCGGGCATTTGGCTCAGTGGTTCTGGCGCCTGCCCGACAAGCGCAAGGGCCGGGGTTCGATCCGCGGTAACTACATACAACAATGCTGGGCATGGAGACTCATCCACCACCAAGCAATACCACATACCACAGTGCCAGGCATGGTGACTTAGGCCTGTGATCCCAGCACTCGGGAGGCAGAGGCAGGAGGGTTGCTGTGAGTTCCAGGCCAGCCTGGGCTACATAGTGATTCTGGGCCAGCCTGAACTACAAACTGAGACCTTGTTTCAAAAAAGTAAAAAAAAAGTATGAAGCAAAAATAGAAAAGGTCACTGCGGATGGAGGCTGCTTGATGGCTTTCATTCAGGAATTGTCCCTGAAAGCGGGGAGACAGCACACACGGGGAAACCACTGGAGGCCTGCCGGCTGTGCCGCAGGTACCGGCCTCCAAGGAGCGCGAATCCCTAGGTTTGTCTAGGCATCATACACCAGAGGGCTGGCCCTGCTGACCGGTCCGGCGCTGCTGACTGGTTGAGACTGCAGGACCGGCGCTGCTGATTGGTTGAGACTGGAGGACCGGCGCTGATTGGCTGAGACTGGAGGACCGGCGCTGCTGATTGGTTGAGACTGCAGGATGGGTGCTGCTGTTTCCTGCTGGTACAGCAGTGCAGGAAAACTTGACCGGCCTCTCTGTGAAGCCTGAAGGCCTCCGTCTCCGAGACTCACAGAAACAGACGCTTTTTATTAAATTCGTTTTTAGTGACAGTGAGGATGAACCCTGGACCTTCACGAGCACACTTGCAGACCGTCGTTTGAAGAGTCGCACAGTCCCTGAGTTGCCAGGCTGGGCTCCGACTCGCGGTCCTGCCTCAGCTTGGCCTCTTACTAGTAGCGCCTCTTCTCCCGCACAAGTTCAAGTTCAGTCATAAATCTAGAAGGAGGCCAGGCGCCATCCTCTGGGAAGGCGCTTTGCGCCCGCTTCCCCACAGAGTGCCCACCGCCTTGCGCTCTGGCCGGCCGGCTGTGCAGGGCGTGCGGCGCCCGGGGACCCCTGCCTAGAGGACAGGCCTCCAGTCCCAGGCACCAAGGCCCAGCAGGGGAGGGCCGGCCGAGAGCCCTGCTCCTCCCGCAGATCCTGGGCGGCCAGGCAGCCCCTCCCGCCCGGGGGCAGCAGGACTGCGGTGGGGGCAGAAGGAGCCAAACAGAGGCTCGGGAAGCCCAGGGGCTGAACTGGAGGCTCTGCCCTTCTCGCACTGCTGTCACCACCAGAGGCACGCCTCAAGAAAGGCTCTCGCAAACGTAAAGGGTCAGAGAGTAAGTATTTCATCTCTTTAATAGTTTTTTAAAAGTCATTTTTCTGGAGCAACCTTCTGGAAGGCTGAGGCAGGAGGCTCCCAAGTTCAAGCCCAGCGTGGGAACCTTAGAGAGACCCTGTCACAAAAGAAAATAAAAAATGTAGGTCAGTTTCAAGGATCTAGGTTCAATCCTCAGTATAATGATACTTAAATTTCACTTTTAATTATAATTTTACTGCACAGATCTAGGGATACGCCGGGCGTGGCAGCTCACGTCTGTAATCTTAGCACTCAGGAGGCAGAGCCAGGAGGACTGCGTGAATTCAAGGCCAGCCTGGGCTACATGGTGAGTTCACTTCAGGGCCACTTTGAACTACAAAGTGAGGTCCTATCTCAAAACAACAACAACAGCAAAAATTTAAAAAAAACCACAATCCTGCTTCAACCGCCCAAGCGTTGGGATTACAGGTATGGGCTACCATGCCCAGCTAAGTACTATTTCTCTCTGTTGCATAGGTTGGCCCTGAGCTCCTGGGCTCCAGCAATCCCATCTCAGCCAACAGGGTAGCGGGAGAGATTAGGGTCAAGCACCACCCCACCCAGCAACTTTTTGGGGTTCACTATGTAGTTTGTGCCATCCTAGAATTTATGATCCTCTTGCCTCAGCCTCCCAAATGCTAGACTTACAAGCATGTGCCACTATCCTGGGTTTAGGCAATTTTTGATTACCACATGAAAGTTAAAACATATTGATGGGGTGGTGGATCACAACTGTAATCCCAGCCCTCAAGAGGCTGAGTCAGGAGGATCGCCAGGAGTTTGAGACCAGCTTAGATTACATATTGAGTTCCTGTCTGAGAAAAAACAACAACAAACAAACAAAAAACCCAAACCAGAATCAAACTAAACAAAATAAAAACCTGTACACACTTATGGGTACAGTGCATTTCTCATTACACACAGTAATGATGAGGACATTAATCTGTGAAGAGAGTATTTGTACCTTTATTGCAGTTGCCTATCCTGACCCTGGTGGAACATCCCCAGGCCACATGTAAATACATGCACATGGCAGTATCCCAGCAGCACTCTATTTACGGGCACTTAGATTTGAATTTCATTTTTATACGTCCTAAAATATTCCCCTTCTGAGCCAGGCGCGTGCTGCACACCTGTGATCCCAGTGCTCTGGTGAGGAGGCCGGAGTGTCACAAGACGGGGACCAGCCTGAGGAGTTCAGCAAGACGCTGTCTCAAATGCAAATTTAAGGGCCTGGGAGTTAGCTCAGTGGTTCCAGCGCCTGTCTTGCAAGCGCAAGGGCCCGGGTTCGATCCCCCGTAACCACATACCATACTGGGCCTGGAGACTCACCCCAGCAGCAACCAGTACCACATACCACAGTGCCGGGCGTGGTGGCTCACGTCTGTCATCCCAGCTCTCGGGAGGCAGAGGCAGGAGGATTGCTGTGATGTGAGCTGGAGGCTGAGCTCAGGGCCAGCCTGAACCACAAAGGGAGACCCTGTCTCAAAAAAAAAAAAAATAAAATAAAAATAAAAAACCCCACCAGATACGAAGCCCACTGCAGGAGCCCTGGGTTAGGTCCCCTGCACTGTCAAACTAACAGAAGAAATAACAGCAAGCACAGAAGGTGTACATGGTGCATGTCGGCAACCTGAGCACTCTGGGAGGCTGAGACGGCGTCATAAATTCTAGCCCAGCCTGGGCAATGTAGCGATCTAGGGAGACCCTGTCTCACCATAAATGAAGCAGCTCTGTGATCAATCCCCAGGACCACAAAAAGGCAAGGCAAGACAAAACAAACACAGAAAAATGCATCTCCAACGTGATTCCTAAGGACAGCACAGCTTCCCGTAGGCTTTGGATATTATTTGGCAAACACCTGTTGCCGGACATCTAACGTGCTATTTTCTCACCTCAAAGGGAGCACAGGACTGCTTCGTAGAAACGACTTTCGGAGTGAGGCTCACTGCCACGCTCCTTCCTCCCCAGGAGAGCACTGGCTTCCTCAGCCTGCTGTCCACCCGGTACTGGAGCGGACGCCTGTCAGCGCCGTGTTGTCGCACAGCTCCACAGCACAGCGCAAAGCTGCCTGCAGTCTGAGCTCCTGCCGCAGAACGCCTGGGGTCTGACTCACTGCCCGGTGTACCTTCTGCTTCTGCTCCGACTCAGGCCCATTCCCACCGGGAGACGGCAGCCTTCCGATCTCCCTGGTGCTGTATTTCTCACTACAAACCACACGTTGCCAGCTGGGCTGACATCACTCCTAGGAGTCCGGTTACCGTGAGTTCCCACCTGAGCCCAGGATTCCCCTGCAGCTGAGAGATTGGGACCTTGGGAGTCCCCCCAAGCAGCTCAGTCTGGGCTTCGCAGCCGCAGCCTTTCAGCTGTCAGCTTATTTGTTTTTTGAGACAGGGTCTCTCCTGCCTTGCAGTTCAGCCTGGCCGTGAACTATGTAGCCCAGTCCTCCTGCCTCTGCCTCCCGAGTGCTGGGATTATAGGCGTGAGCCACCTCACCTGGCACTGTGGTATGTGGTGCTGAGGATCTAACTTGGGACCTTTCATTTGCCAGGCAGATGCTGCAACCACTGAGCTAAATCCCTGGCCCCTTGTTTTCTTGAAGGACACACCGATCATCTTGACTGCTGAGGAGTGTTTAGTTTCAATAGCTCGGGGAGAGCGAGGCCAGACTTTGGTTCTGGCTCACTGCAGCTGCCCTGTAGAGGCTGACTTTAGATACTGACTTTAGTTACACAGCATGTCAAATCTTCCCCTTCCTGTAAGCTTTTTGGGGTGGTGCTAGGGATGCACCTGGGGCCTCGCACATTTCACTTTGCGAGTTTCCACTGAGCTAAGGCCCCGACACGTAAAATAAGCCTCCCCGGAGGGCCGAGATCAAATTGAAGCCCCATGCTGGCCATGTAGGAGAACGAGCTGCCTCTGCGGTACCTTCCTGCCCATTATATGCTTCTATACCTCACAGTCCTATCAGAATTAGTACGCACTTGGAATTCAAATTTTGATTTACCCTTGTTTGACCCTTGGTTTATAGAACTGTGGCAACTGTTCAGACTGCTGAGAAGACACTGTAAGAAAGGGCCCGCTGTTACTACGGAACTTCTTTAGCTGATCCGAGTCTCTGACGCAGCTCGGCGCAGCGTGCCAGCTCCTCTCTCGGTGACAGGTGGCCCGGCTGTGGCTTGCACTGCACCGCGGGGCACGGCCGGGAAGACCGCGGGTTCCGTGCCTCGGTTTCCTTCTCGGTTTGCGTCTGCTTGGACAAAGAACCCAGCTCCGACGGGCAGCTCGCGGGGCCAAGGGCTTGCTGACCTGGAGGGCGGACCCGGCGGGCTTCGGTGTCATCCGGCGCAGGCCGTGCAGAGGGGCCGGAGCCACGGCGGCTGGAGGGCAGGGCCCAGGCCCCGCGCGGCTCGCGGCAGGCGGCGGCGGCAACCGCCGCACTGACAAACGGGCGGTCCTCCCTCCAACTTCTACCTGCAGTGGGAACATCCCAGGGATTGTGAGCGGACGTTCTCAGACACGGCCATGCTGTGTGGCGCGGGGCGGGCTGCCACTCCGGGGGTCCGGCGACGACCCCAGCTCGCCCCGAGCCCCAGCCCACGGGCGTGCCCTGCAGGGTTCCGCCGAGAGCTCGAACCCACGCTGCCGCCGGCCTCCCACCCTCCAGCCACCTGCTAGGCCGCCCGGCACGCGGGAGGCTGAGGCAGGAGCAGCCCCGCCAGCGCGACTTACTGCGCGGTCCAGGCTCTGTCTGCAAACCGACAGGACCAGCGCCAAGTGCTGCAAAACCAAGGCCAACGCCCCCAACGCAAACCCAGCCGCCGTGCCCTGCGTGCGTGCGGGGGCCGGGCCCTGCGTGCGGGCGGGGCTTGCGCTCGCGCATGCGTAGCGCCCCTCCGGCGCCGGCTTCTCGCCCTCGTCCTGGAGCTTGCGGTCTGCGCGAGCGCGTGATCCGCGGCCTGAGCTCCATGCCGCTGAGCGCTGTGGGACGATGCGGCGTCCGGCGGCTTGGCGGACGGCGCGCAGGTGGAACCCCTTAGCCGCCCCACGAGCGGCCGGGGGTGGGGCGCCTGGGACGCTCGTGGGCGGTGTGGCCAGAGCCGGATGCAGGGAAGGCCATCGGGCTTGTGACGAGCAGGAGCACGCGGTCATGGTGACCAATGAGGCAGGTTTTGGGTTTTAAAAGGTCACGCTGCAGGCAAGAGTGGTGGCGCACAACTATAATTTCAAAAATCGGGAGGCTGAGGCAGGAGAAGCCCAAGTTCAGGACCAAGACTACATAATGAGTTTAGGAGCAGATTGAACTACATAGCAAGACACCCTGTCCTTAAAAACACAAGCCAGGGGGCCGGGGAGTTAGCTCAGTGGTTCCAGCGCCTGTCTTGCGAGCGCGAGGGCCCAGGTTCGATTCCCCAGCAACCATATACAGTACTGGGCGTGGAGACTCATGCGCAGCAGCAGTCATCAGCACTGCATACCACAGTGCCGGGCGTGGTGGCTCACGCCCGTAATCCCAGCGCTGGGGAGGCAGAGGCAGGAGGATTGCTGTGATGTGAGTTTGAGGCTGAGCTCAGGGCCAGCCTGAACCACAAAGCGAAACCCTGTCTCAAAAAAAAAAAAAAACAAGCCAGGAAATCAAAAAAAGTTTCACTCTGCCAGGAGGACTGCTGTGAGTGCAAGGCTTGACTAGGCTACATAGTGAGCTCAGGGCCAGCCTGAACTACAGAGCAAGACCCTGTCGGTTTTTTTGTTTTTGAGACAGGGTTTCGCTTTGTGGTTCAGGCTGGCTTTGAGCTCAGCCTCAAACCTCACATCCCAGTAATCCTCCTGCCTCTGCCTCCCCAGTGCTGGGATGACAGGCGTGAGCCACCAGCCCGGCACTGTGGTATGTGGTACTGGTTGCTGCTGGGGTGAGTCTCCATGTCCAGTATGGTATGTGGTTACCGGGGATGAACCCTGGTCATTGCGCTTGCAAGACAGGCGCCAGAACCACTGAGCTAACTCCCCGGCCCCTACAAGACCCTGTCTCAAAAAAAAAGGTCATTCTGTCTGTCTGGCTAGAGTAGCTGGGAGAAGCTGTCCCACAGAAGAAGCTCAGAGGAGCCACACGGTTGGATTTTAACGTCAGAAATGTCCGAGACCAGGGGGATTAGCTCAGTGGTTCGTCGCCTGCCTGGCAAGGGCAAGGTCCCCAGTTCTATCCCCGGTAAACGCACAACAGTGCTGGGTGTAGTGACTCAGGCCCATCAGCAATCAGAACCACATACCATAATGCCAGGCATGGTGGCTCATGTTTATAATGCCAGCACTTGGGAGGCAGAGGCAGGAGGATTGCTCTTAGTTCAAGGCTAGCCTGAACTACAAGGCAAGACCCTGTCTCAAAAAGAAAGAAATGTCTGAGGTGAGGGGCACGTGCCCAGCACCTGAAGCGGCCTCCGCAGCGGACTTCTTGGAGAGGCGGAGAATCAGAAGCGCCTGACAGCCATCCCGGCTTTACTGCATCCATGAGCCCCGTGCAGGGCGCACACCTGGCACCCCAGCTCACCAGGAGGCCGAGGCCAGGCGATGGCCATATGAGCTCAGCCTGGGCATGTCAGCAACAGAGAGAGACCTTGTGTTAAGGAGAAATCAGAAAGGGCTGAAGAAGGAGCTCGGAGTGAGAGCCCTGGGTTCTGTCCACAGTACAGTGCTGCAGAAGTAGGTAGCTATGTATATATTTTAAAGAAGCCATGATTCTGGAGTTTCCGCCCAGCCAGCAGGGGGAGGGGAACAGCAGGGCACCCCGCTGGGGGAGGGCCACCTGCCACCTGCTGGAGGGACAAGAGCAGGAACTGCCAGCTTTACCGCGAACTTCAGCACTTGAAACTGCCATTTCCAAACTGCTGTTTTTTTGGAGTCAGGGTCTCGCTTTATAGTTCATGCTGGTCCTGAGCTCAGCCACCACGCCCAGCAGGGCTGCTGTTCTGTGTGGTGACTGGGGATCAAAACGGGGACCTTGCGCTTGCCAGGCAGGCGCCAGAACCACTGAGCTAAACCTGGCTCAGCTGACTGTGAAATGTAAGACTAACGGGAAATTGAAAGCAGTCAAGAAAATGAGCTCCTTCAAAGTGGGGAATACTATAAAATGCATCCTGAACATTATCAGGAACATGCACACCACTCTAATTAGGACTGTAAATTTAACCAAGAATAAATGAGAACTAGCTTGGTGCATAACGTGGCTGTACCCGCATGTGAGTCGGTCGCTGGGTGTCTCAGAGCCGGTGGAAGCCCAGGGCAGGAATCTCCAGCACCCTCGGCTGCCAGGCCCCCTTCCTGCCCTGGCAGCGGTTGGTCAATAGCCCCTTCCGGGTCGCGGCTCCAGGCCTGTCACCTGCCCCAGCTGCAGCCCTACCCGCCCAGGGTGGCTCAGGGTGCACACCAGCCTGGCCTGCCGCCTGCTCCTGCAGACCCACCGGGCCGTCGGGCTCCTGGAGGTGCCGTGTGACTTCACGCCCGCACATCGCGTGGCTGACGCGCAGGCCGGAAAGCCAAGCTCTGCGGTTACCTTGTGTGGTGGGACCAGCTGCCCAGCGGGATCCTCCCAGCGGCCGCGCCGCTCCCGCCACCCGGCCCACCCCGCTGGGCGCTGGCGCTCGGCTTTGCCTTCCCACGGGCTTTTCTGGAGTCCTCGGAGCCTCTCCTCCAGAGCAGTTCACTTTGTCTAATTAGTCCCCAAAGGGATACGAATAAAATGAGCCAACATTGTTGTCCTGTGAAGAGCGAAAACAAAGCTGGGCGCGGTGGCACATAAATGAGGGGCAGAACGCCGGCCTGCTGGGGGCCAGACACACGGAGTACGTGTCCCCGAAGTTGAAGAATGGACGCCGAAGGACAAAGAGAAGGTTTTCTGGGAGTAGCAACAGCTCCTGAGAGCCCCGAGGGGCCCAGGTGGGTGGGCTCAGCCCCTCGGCCAGCGCATTTACACAGCAGCCAGTGTGGGAGGCTGTAAGCAGCCGGCAGGATCCCAGCACAGCCGCTCAGCTCACTGTTCAGCGGGGAAGCGGCCCGTAGCAGCACATGGGAAGGAGCAGGCATCGGGGAGACCTGGGTCCCCACGCTCTGGCCTCCGCCCGGGCATCGCACGCCTGTGCAGACTTCCTGGACCAGGTGGCGCTAACTAAGGTATAATCCCGAGGTACTGTTTGTCCCTAAGAGGCGCCCGGGCCTGGTCTTCACATGCGCCTCCTGCCACAGTTCTGACGTCTTTGTTCTTCCTGCCCACACCCTCGGGAGCACAGGCTCTCGCTGACTGTGTGTTAATTCTATCTAATTCAGCTGTCTATAATACAGTGTCAGCACTCTGGGAGGCTGAGGCAGGAGGATCCCAGCTTCCAGTCCTACTTGGGGAAATTAGGAAGACACTTTGTTTTTTTAAAAAAGGGCTCAGGCTGGAGATATAGCTCAGTGGTACTGTTCCCACCTGGCAAGTGCAAGGTCCAGAGTTTAATCCCTGGTACTGCTAAATAAATAAATTTTTTAAAAGGGCTAGATATGTAGCTTAGTGAGAAGGCCCTGGGTTCGTTTCCCAGTGTCTGCTCCCCCCCAAAAAAACTGCAAAAAATTAAAATTATGCCTGGTAACACTAGCGTGGCCAGCTCTCCGGGCAGCCGAATCATTTTTGCACTGTGAGCAGGTAGCAGTCAAGAACCTTAAGCACGTGCACAGCCTCCAGGAGCCCTCAGGCAGGATCGGCCTACCTGAGCGGTGGAGAGGCCAGGGACAGGCAGGCCCGCCGCCGCTCAGCAGCCTGAGAGAGCCTCCTCCTGTCCCTGACTTGGGGCCCACAGTCTTTCTAGGGGCTGCTTCAGACCTGGGGCTGTGGCGCACACCTCAGTCCTACTCCTCGGGGAGGCTGAGGCAGGAGGGTGGAGGGTTTCTTGCCAGCCTGGGCAGTTCAGCCTCTGAGTGAGACCCTGTCTCAGGAAAGGGTGAAAGGGGAAGCCAGGGGATGTAGCTCAGTGCACAGGCCCTGGGTTCAATCCCTAGCATTGAAAAGGGTAGAGGGTAAGTATGTCATGGCTGTGGTGCCTCTGGCTGGTAGTCCCAGGTACTGAGAAGCTGTGGCAGGAGGTTCTCCAGTTCGAGGCAAGATACTGCAAAATAAAGTGACACAGTCAGGGAAGGCTGGGATGTAGGTGGGGTCGGGGACAGAACGTGGCTCGGGAAGCACGAGGCCCAGGGTTGGATCCCTAGTGCTGCAGAAATACAAAGCCGCACACGCCCCATGGCTGGCTGGCTGGCAGAGAGTCCCTTCCAGTCTGTCCCTCGGAGCAGAGGCAGGATGGGCCTTCAGGGAGCCGGGGGAGGCTGGAGCACCGGCCCCAACTTGCAAAGACCCATCAGCCTCTCGGTGACATGCAGGGGACACACTCGGTGACACGCAGGCTCTCCGAAGAGTGTCCGGCTGCACGTCTCTCCCCAGGATGCCCGCTTTAGCCTTGTACAGACTGGACAGTACCCACAACTGCCTGTTTGCATTTGTGTTTTTTTTTGAGACAAGGTCTCACTTTGTAGTTCAGGCCAGCCTGGAACTCACGATGATCCTCCTGCCTCTGCCTCCTGAGTGCTGAGATTACAGCTGTGAGCCACCACGCCTGCCAGGTTATGTTTTTGTAAGGGAGCCTTGGTAGTTAATGACTTCAAGCTTGTACTGATGGAGAAATATTATAAGTAAGGCAATCCTTGCCTCGCCTCCATATTTTCCCCACAGAATGTTTTGTTCTGGAAATGTGACAGTTTGTGCTGAGGCTCCTGCCCAATACATCAGAATGTTCTGTGCCTATTTAAACTGTGTGATCTTTGAGGAAAGTTCTTTTATGCTCTAACCCCTTACAAGGTCTGCTAAGCTCCACCCCTAAAAAGAATGCTGTTTTTTAAGTTATCTGTCCTCTACAACACTTAGTAAAATTCCCCAATGATAAAACAAAAGCAAGTATCAACCCCACAATTTTATTTGTAAAGAACAAAGCATGAAAAGTCATATTTAAATGTACTCCAAAACCTGAAAAACCCACGTCGGTTTGTCTGATATGTTAAAGTGCTTAATATCACAATACTCGTTAAATTTTGTATTACGTTCAGATGAGAAAAAAAAAATCCAGTTCTGATACACTTTGTTAACAATACAATGGAAAAATATAATTTAAGTGCAGAAATGCTAATTAAAAAAAGACACAGGGTACATTTATACATGGTTCAAGTGTAACACAGAGGACTTTTTCTGCTTCACACCCTCATCTGACTGACAAGGGAACTCCTTGCTGTCCTGTACTGTCAATGACACACGACGTGTTGAATAAAGACAGGGTCCCACACACTGGCACGTCCCTTAACGGGACCACGCGTTACTCCTCCTGCGTAACCTGAGGACACAGCAGACTGCTCCAAACGGAAGCTCCTCCGGAGCTGTTTCCCCGCTGCACCGGCATCCCGGTGGCCGTGTCTGCGCTGGGCCCTGTGCACGCCAGGCAAGTGCTCTGCCCTGCACCACAGCCTCGGCTCCCGGGGACCCCTTCAATCACAGCGCAACACCAACCTCTTCAAAAAGCCTGGAATCCAGTTTGATTTGACAGATTTGTCAGTGCATTTGAATAGGAATAAGGGACTGAGGCGTTTGCTCCTTCCCTCTCCTGCCTGTGCGGAACGACACGGTGCATACTTGGGTTAGAGACGGGCGCTCTGTGCAGGAACAGGACTCACTTCCGGCCTCACTTCCGGTCGGTGGAGAGAAGCGCTCCAGACTCAACTGGGAGGGTGCGATAACACTGAGATATAAATACTACAGATCTGATTGTCCCTTCAACATGGTGAAAAGGATAGGCTACTTTCTGTAAACCTCACAGAAAATACTCACAGTTTTCTAAATGAAAAAAAATCTACTGAAAAGTCATAATTCGTAGAAGAAGACATTACGAAGAGCTATATTCTCAATGCTGTCAAATAAATACATCCCTGGGGATCTGAGGTCCTTGTCTGCAGCCTCATGTTTCAGAATATCTTAGGGTGTCAAAATATACTACACATCGGCAGTTATGCATAGTCTTAGCCTCTTTTTCACTTACAGTTACACACAACAGTGCTTTATTGCCAAAGAAGGAAATACGAGCAATTCAGTATTTCGCTACATCATTCACATAGTGACAGAAATTCATTAAAACAATTTTTTAGAAGCCATGTCAAAAAGAAAAGAAAAAGAAAATACCACAGGGCTACAAAAGGTATAAAATGTGTGAAATGGTTAAAATTTATAGCAGGAAATCCAAGCCTCTGCACAGTCTGATTTCTTATGTCAGACGCCTGTGACCAGAGAAGCCCGGGCGGAGCCGGCTGTGGCTGGGCCTTCCCTGTCCCACAGCCGCGCGGGCAGTAAACGCTGACTCCCGGCCGGGCCTTCCCCGCCCACGGCTGCACCGCCTCACTGCCCAGGCCCCGTGTGCTCGGGCCCCTGCGCAGGGTTTCTCGTGACGCTCAAACCGGGTAACACCATTATGTCAGGAGGTGGGAATGTAGGTTTCAGAACATATGATACACACACAGGATAATTTTGTGTGTGTGTGGTACTGGGGATTAAATTCATGACCTTGCACTTGCAAGGCAATGGAATAAATTTTTGAGGAGGTAAGAGTTTGGCTATGTATTTATTTACAGTAACACCTCGGTCCACAAACATTTTTGTTTGCAAACAAAAGCGTGTGGTAAAATTTTGCTTCCGTTTGCAACTCTGCTTTGGATTGTGACCATGGCCATCTCTCCACAGACACAAATGCAGTCATCCTCCCCAAAATTGTAAAAAATGAAGTTCATAAACTGAGGCACCACTGTATTTACTTTGGCAGGGGTGCAACCTAGGGCATGCGAGGCAAGTTATTAAGCTACACTCTCAGCCAACAATTTCATTTAAAATTTTTTTTCTCAAGCTATTATGCTGTGAAAATACTATTTGTGGTCCTAGGCATTAACTTTTAATTTATTTGGAGTTGTGGGAGACAAAGAGAGCCCTGGCTACTTAAAGTGTTTCTGTTCTGTACTTTTTTTTTTTTTTTTTTGAGTATTTTTGAGAAAAGGTCTCATTTTATAGTTCAGGCTGGCCCTGAACTCACTATGTAGCCCAGGTGAGCCTCAAACTCACAGCATCCTCCTGCCTCTGCCTCCTGGGTGCTGGGATTGCCGGAGTGAGCCACCATAAAGTCAGCAAGCTATCCTGACTTTAAAAACTGACCCAGCGGACAGGACCTGACCCAGTGCGTCCGGCCCGTCAGAAGGGCGGCCGAGTGGTGAGGGCCGTGACACGCGAGCTCTGCTCCGTGCCTGTTCCCAATACTGCGGCACTGGCTCAGGGGCGGGGAGAAGCCCCCGGAGAAGTCATCATCACACCCACTCACCCCAGGCCTGTGTGTCTAACTTGGGTCTCGCGGACTTTATGCTGCGTCCAGGGTTAAATCTGTTCTCAAAGGCTGGTTTACCCAGAAGGACGGGCTGTTACCCAGGGCGCCCATGTAACTTTACTCCCGGGGCCAGAAGTCTGCAAGGTGCCCTGCAGGACTCGGCTCCAGCCTCCAGTGCCAGCAGGGGGCCGAGGGAAGCTGGCAAGGGCAACATCGCGCTGGCCAGGCGGCTTCTCCCTGCTGGACATCAGCCTGCGAGCACTGGCCCTCCCACCTCGCCTTGGTGACCCGGAGGGCACAGCCCGAGGGAAGCGTACAGTGTGGTCTCCCCAGTGGCCAGTCCGCCTGCTCGTCCTCACCTCTCCACTCAGCTCTGGGCTCCAGGTCGGAAGCGACCTGTCACAGGGTCTGCGCCCGGGCTCCACATGCGTCTCGCACTCCCTCCCTCCGGAAGGCGAAGGGTGACACAGCTGCGGCGGCCAGGGCGCTCGGGTCCCACAGCCACGCGGGCAGTAAAAGCTGACTCTGCCAGGCCAACTCCAATGCTGCGCCAGAGCCTCGTCAGTCCTGAGACGCCCGAAGACAGGCCAGGCAGCCGGCTACCCTCACTCCGAGCTGCTTGGTGAACCTTCCACCTGGCCGGGCACGTGGGGCAGGCCTGTACTTCCACAGTGCAGGAGGCTGAGGCAGGAAGATGGCGAGTCGCAGCCGCGTCTGGGCAGTTTACTGAGCTGTCTCTCAACACACCCCAGCCAAGCCCAAGCACCGTCACCCTGGAATGAATTACGACTTCTGGCCTCTCCCGACAGCTGCCTTCTGGTCCACACGCAACAGCCAGTGCCTTCTTGCGCTGACCGTCTCCCAGTGCCACCCTGCCGGAGAAGGACGGAGCTGCCTGGGACCCACAGGGTTCGCGCGCGCCTCCTCCGGTCACCTGCAGTACCGGGGCCCACAGACACGTCACAGAAAACATTCCTGGCCACACGGCCGCCGCTTTCTCCTCCAGGCTCCGCCCGTTTCCCGGGGGATGGGGCTCTGTGACCCTCGGGGCAGGGGCTCCGCAGATGCCAGGGGAGGATGCCAGAAGCCAGCACGAGTGCTAACGCTGAGAACCTTCCCGGTGCCGCCAGTGACGGGAGCAGAGATGCGGGGACGCAGAGCCCGCCTTTGCTGCCCTCTCCCAGGGCCGCTCAGCTCCTGGGCCTTTCCATCTTTATCTTGTGCCAAATGAGGAAATGCTGCAAAGACTGCAGAAGTGACTCCTAACTGAAAGGTATCAAATGTTTCGGACGTAGGCTAAGGTGAGGACCGATGGCCGCAGCAGCGCCTCGGGGAGGAGGCCGCCGCGCCCGGGGACAGGGCCCAGCTGGCCAAACAGTGCGACTGGCTTCTTCCTGACTAGCACCATCCCCCACCCACTGTCAAACACGGGTTCTAGGTCACAGGAATATTCAGTCTAAGAAAAGTA
>PVIR01031247.1:0-19601 GCA_004026965.1 Petromus typicus
TTATTAGTTATATCATTATGCTAACATGAATTTATTGAGGTGCAAGGTGTCCACTCCATTAAGGGAAACAGCTGGATACAAAACAGTATCTACGGCATCATCAAGTTTTTATTTTTAAAAATACGTGTATATATAGATATATCAAGAACTCCTCTAGAGTGGTTTCCACCTAACTGTTTTAATCTGTTTCTGGAAGGGAAGTGTTATGTACATCTTTCTTTTTCAGAATGTTATGATTTACGTTGTTTCTGTGAGGAGAAAATGAAAAATTGGTGCCAACTATGTAAACGGTTGGATACATGTATTAGCTTGGTTGTGGTAATTTCGCAACATAGGCATATGTATCTTAAAACATCGTAAATCTTAAGTAGATATGATTTTGTCAGTTATGCTCATTTTTTTTAATGCTGAAACTATAAAAAGGTTCTTTTTTTCCTTTCCAGTTGATCATAATAATTGTACAAGAAAGGATTCTTTAAGGGCAAGCTCATGATAAATGAATCATTATGTGCTGAAAACATGTCCTAATAATTTTTTTTAGACAGGGTTTCACTTTTGTAGCTCAGGCTGGCCCTGAGTTCAGCCTTGACCTCACAGCAGTCCTACTGCCTTTGCCTTCCAAGCTCTGGGGTTACAGGCGTGAGCCACTATGCTCAGCACGTTAGTATGTGGTTCTGATTGCTAATGGGCATGAGTCTCCATACCTGGCGTTGTTGTATGTGGTTATCAGGGATCAAACCCAGGTCCTTGCACTTGCAAGGCAGGCACCGGAACCACTGAGCTAAATCCCCAGCCCAATAAAAATATTTTTTAACAAAGATAAAGCGCACAAATTTTTCATTGTGGTGACAAAGAAATAAAAGTTGTAAGAATCAGAAAGGAAGTGGCTGGGAGTTTAGCTCAGTAGCACTGTCACCTGCCTTGAAAGGGCAAGATCATAAGTTTGATCCCTGGTAACCACATACCACAGTGCCAAGCGTAGTGGCTCACGCTTGTAATCCCAGCACTTGGGAGGCAGAGGCAGGAGGAGTGCTGTGAGTTCGAGGCTTGCCTGGGCTACATAGTGAGCTCAGGGCCAACCTGGACTAGTGAAACCCTATCTCAAAAAAAACAAAACAAACCAACTAAAAATCAAAAAGAGGGCTGGAGTTATAGCTTCATGGTAGAGTACTTGTTTAGCATGTATGAGGCCATGAGACCCTAGATTCAGCTCCCAGTTACACACACACATGCATTAAAATGGGTACTGAAGCCAGATGCAAAGGTGCATGTTTGTAATCCTGGCTACTCAGAAGGATAAGACAAGAGGATCAAAAGTTAAGAGTCTGCCCTGGGATATTTAGAGACGTTATCAGTGATAACGTCTCTAAAAATTTTTAAATGAACTGAGGCTGGGCATGGTGATGACCCCCTATAGTGGGAGGTTGGAAAGCTATATATTATATTAGACTACTGAGTACCTCTTCTTAGAAAAAATTATGTACCAGTGTTAGGTTTGTGGATAGTTCGAATATCTGTATATGTGTGTAAATAAATATGTACTACATATGTGAATACACACAGTAGCAATATATTATGAACATTTTTTCCTTTTTCTGAAAGAAGCAACTTGAGATGCAAGACTGTCAGATCCAAGTGTGTCTTGGTAACTTCTAGATTGGCCTAAGACTTGTTAGTATTGATGGTCTGATCATTTTCTGCTCACTATTTTTCCCTTTCTTCCCATAGATAAACATTATTCAGGGAATTGTGGCAGAAATCAACACCAAGACTGGGGAATCTGAATGTCGTTATTACAAGGAGCGACTTCTTTACTTGGAAGAAGGCCAGAAAGACTCCTTGATTGACAATTCGAGAGTCCTGTGTTGTCATGGTGAACTAAAGAATAACCGGGGTGTGGTGAGTGGCTTCTTTCCTTGCAGCTCTTATCCAGGGCCTCCTGAGGCTGAATTCATTTGATCTGAGCCTCTTTTTTACAAGTCTTTTCCTATCTAGGGCCATGTTTTTATAGATGATGTTTTTTTGTATTTTTCCATCCTATGAGATGCATGGATGAGTATATGGATGGATATATATATTCACAAAGAATTTTGGAAACTGACATAGGTTTGCCAAGCTTTATATCTTTTCAGTTATAACCTTCATCAAATACAGTTAACATCTTCCTCCCCTCCCTTGTAGTTCAGGCTGGCCCTGAACTTACAGTGTAGCCCGGCCTGGCTTTGAACTCACAGGATCCTCCTGCCTCTGCTTCCAGAGTGCTGGGATTACAAGCGTGCACCACCCACCATACCTGGCCAACATCTCCTGTTGTTTTTTGTTTGTGTGAACAGAATCTTGCTAACTTCTCCAGGCTGATATTGAAATCTTGAGTTGAAGTGATCCTCCTGCCTTCACATCCTGGCTACCTGGGACTATAAGCGTGAGCCACTGTGCCTGTTGATGTCTCCTGCTCTGATGTCTCAGAAAACAGATAGGTGACTTAGCAATGCATAGTGGTGTACACCTATTATCCTAGCACTTGGGAGGCTGAGGCAGGAAGTATTTATTGCCCTGAGTTCAAGGCCATTGCGGGCCACCTAGTATGTTTAAGGTCAATTTGAACTGCATAGTGAGACTGTATGTCAAAAACAAAAACAAAAAGATTAAATGAATGGGTGATTTTTGAGAGGTTGTTCAAAGGTTTTAATATCCAAAAATATATATAGCTCTTACTTAGAATGCATTTAACTGTATGAGGAACTCTTCTTTCCCAGGTACAGGCATCCATCCGCAGACTAGTGTTTTGAGAAGAGGGTTTTGTTTTGCCCTTTGTATTTTGGGATTTTAATTTTTTTTAATTTTAAAACTTATCTTTCATTGGCTCCATTTCCAGCTAATGCTCCACCTACCTTTTATTCCTGACTAGTTACTAAAGTTCTTTATCAGCACGGCTTGTGCAGATGCCCCAGAGTACTTACTAGAGTGGGCTGTAATTCTCCCTCTGCCTGTCGGTCTCTGCCATTGCACAGCCTGTTGAGTGGGGAGTATGCCGTGTCAGTTCTCAGAACTTGGCACACGCTGAGCACTCAGTACACGTGTGCTTGCACAGAGGAAAGATAGATTTACAGTATATGGAATTAAAAATACCAAACTGTGGGCTGGGGATTTAACTCAGTGGTTCTAGTGCCCATCTTGCAAGTGTAAGGGCCTGGGTTCGATCTCTGGTAACCACATACAACAGTACTGGGTGTGGAGACTCACGCCCAGCAGCAATCAGTACCACAAACCACAGTGCCGGGTGTGGTGGCACACGCCTGTAATCCCAGCACTCGGGAGACAGAGGCAGGAAGATTGCTGTGAGTTTGAGGAAGGAAGTGTAGGAAATGTGGTGGACACCTTTGGAAATGCTTCAGGCCTGCCCAGCTCTGTTCTTCTAGAGGTAGATTTGACCAAGAGTTAATAATCCACTGGGAACCTGGGGACTTCTTGCTACAGATTAACTACATTTTAGATGTTTGCTGAGGAAGATCTCGTGGGTTCTTTTCTTCTAGAAACTCCATGTTTTCCTGTTCCAAGAAGTGCTCGTGATTACTCGAGCCATCACCCACAATGAGCAACTGTGCTACCAGCTGTACCGGCAGCCAATTCCCGTGAAGGACCTCCTGCTGGAAGACCTGCAGGACGGAGAAGTGAGGCTGGGCGGCTCCCTGCGCGGGGCTTTCAGCAACAATGAGAGAAGTATGTGGTGACAGTCTAGGTGCCACTGGGGAAGGGTTCTGGAGGGAGCAGCTGTCTGGGGAAAAGAAAAGAGCCCTAGCCTTGGAGTCCAAGTGCACCCCAACGCTACCTCTTCATTTGATGGTGGTTGGAGTGAGCTTATTCAACCTTGAGAGCTTCACTTTCCCATCTGCCGAGGCGATACAAAGCTGCCTCCTTCATGAGCTCTTTACAGATTAGGATAAGGATTAGGATTTGAACTACATAGTGAGACTCTGTCTCAAAAACAAACAAAAAAATTAAATGAATGGGTGAGGTTGCTTTAAGTATTAGGATACTGGAAATGAACCACTGCCACATGGCTAGTGCTCCTTACACCCCCTTCTCCCGACTTGTGCTAGGGGGTAAAAGTGCGTTTGATATCAGAGTCCTGATGAGTACTAGTTGCATAATGATGAGTTTTGTACTTGCTGGTGGGCTCAGCTCTAAGGAGACTTGAGAGTAGTCAGCTGGGTGAGTATTTTCCTATAAATTACTTAGTAGACTTCTCTAACTTGTGAATTGTTAAAAGAACTAACCGGGAGAAGCTAAGGTAGCAATGGCTATCAAATATCTTCCGTGTGTCAAGCGCTGTCCTAGACACTGCAATATAGTAGTGAATCAAGCTGTTAAATTCCTTGTCCCTGTAGGGTTTACACTGTCAGGAGGAAATAGATGACATGTATTGCTGGTGCTGGTCAGAATCAGCCTTACCTTCTCCAGAAGCCAGTCTCACTAACTGATTAATTAGGATCAGCGAGGCCCAAGAAAGGGATTGAGAGGTATAGAGCAGGGTCTGTTTGGAAGGCATTGTTGAGGAAGTCTTCTTTGAGAAATGCACATTTGCACCTCTGGGATCTGCCCGTTCGTCACGTTTTCAAATTAATTAACATGTGTCACCCCGTTCTTGCTCACCAGTCCCACCACCACTGAGGCAGTGGCTGTAGTAGAAATAAAGGCTTTTATTTCTTGATTACTGTATGCAGACACTGTATAAGCCCTTGTGGTAGCATCACACTTACGCCCCCATAACAGCCAAGTAGAATAGATTCTTGGTGTTTCTCCCATTTTGCAAATAAGAAACTGAGACAAAGGAGTTAAGCAGCGGTGGCAAACCTATGGCACGTGTGCCACAGCAGGCTTCTCACTGAGAGTTCTAAACGGTTCACCGTCACTGAGTTAAAGTGTTCCCCCAAGGTCAAAGGGCGGAGCCTGAACTCTGGAAGTAGGGTTAGCTTCTAGCCACAGTCTGGTAGCAGTGAAGCGTGTGGCCCTCCTCTGCCTCCATTCCTCAGTCTCTGAGCCATCTGAAGGGGAGAGTTCCATTGGTGACAGCATCAGTACAGAAGGACAGTGCTTCTGGGAACCGAGCATTGCGTTCAGCATGTGAGCCCATTCCACACCCAGTAATGTTGTTACTGGATGGGATCCAGTGTCTCCTGTATTGTGCACTACCATTTTTAAAATGCAAGGTAGTGTCCACTCTGAGAGTAATGCAGGAAACTGAAAGCCAGGCCTGTGTCACCCATAGTTGACTGGTGGTGGCTTTAGATGGAGCTGAGCTGTGTCCTGAATCAGTGGGAAGTGTTTTTTAATCAGCAGCATGTACCAGGGATGCTGGGGTTAGTGTCCCTGCTTGTGTCAACTTGGCCTGGAGAAATACCTACCATTGATTTATTTTTTTTTACATCTTTGTCATTTCTAGTTAAAAACTTCTTCAGAGTCAGTTTCAAAAATGGATCCCAAAGTCAGACCCACTCACTGCAAGCCAATGATACCTTCAACAAACAGCAGTGGCTCAACTGTATTCGTCAGGCCAAAGAAACAGTTGTGTGTGTTGCTGGGCAGGAAGAAGTGCTTGACTCCGAGGGACCACTCCTGCACCCCACCCCTGGGGGCAGGGAGCCGCAGGGAGAAGCAAAACCTGAGCAGATGGACCAGTCGGACAGTGAGTCGGACTGCAGCATGGACACCAGTGAGGTCAGCCTTGACTGTGAGCGAATGGAACAGACAGACTCTTCCTGTGCGAGCAGCCGGAACGTGGAAAGCAATGTCTGACAGAAGGGTGTGTCCCTTGTGGAAGGAGCCCGTGTCTACCTGGACAGTATTTGCATTCCACACATGCAGCAGTTTGGAGAAGCACTTTTAATACTTGTGTGCCCTGTCGGCCCATCTCTTGTATCTGTACCTTTATCTCTAGTACTGTCCCTGCCCATCAGCCTGTCGGCAGGAGTCTGAGAGCCATTACCCTGTACTGCATCCGGCAAGTGTCTGGATGGATGGAGAGGTACTTCAGTTGTCCTGCTGGATATTTGAAAACAGAAAGGAAAAAAATCTAAACTACTGTTTAATGCAGATTGCTTGGAGAGTTCTTCCTGCTGTGCTTCTCTGTTGCTTTCCTAGCTCCTTGGTGTGGTAGCTGCAGGCAGGGCTTTGCAGATGGGGTTCAGGATGGTATTTGAGGGAGACTAGGAAAGACCAACCATTGATGTGAAAACTTGCTTCTGCTTAACTCAGCCAGGGAGCATGAATCACCCCTGGGGTTGATTCTGAAGGCTTACTTCTGCAGAGGAGGAGGTATTATCTGAACTGTGCAGCGTCATCCAGTGCAAGCTTGGTGCAGTGGTCTGTGAGGACATGAAGTAGAGGCTGACCTCAGAAGAGCCGGGACAAAAGCAGTTGCCAGCTCTGAATCTTTAACTCAGAGGCACGTGGCTCCAAGAGGTGTCTGTCAGGGTGGTGGCCGGCCACAGAGCGCCATTCACAGCCTAAAACAGCAGAATAGAATTCAGAGGGCCTGGGAAAGCTACCAGGATGCCGAGGAAGCCCCATCTTCGTTTGGTTGCCCCTGCTAGGCCGCTCATGCCCTTCACAGTGGGAAGGAAGCGAGAGGAAAAGGGCCTGTGATTGCATCAGGGCCTCTGATAAGAGAACATGAGAAGAACAACTGGGCGAAACGCTTCCTTGGCATCTTGTATGGGAACCACTAAATGAGAAAAGCAAGGAAGCATGGCCGGAGCCCTGAGAAGGGCCACAGCCTTTGCATTTCCTGCTCTGCTTTGAGATCATCCATTTGTATCTCTGGTTCTGTGCTGTCCTCAGCATCATCTTTACCTTCTCCAGAAGCCAGTTTCATTAGCTGATTAATCAGGATCAGCGAGCCAGACTTGTAACCTCCTTGTCCAGCCTTGATTTACAGAGCAGGGTGGCTTGCAGACATTTCCAAAAAACAAAAAGTTAACAAAATACACAGTAAAGCTCCCTGTGATTGTAAATATTTAGATTGACCTGTGCAAAATTATACCCACACCAGCACTAGTAGTAATGATTCTAAATTATTGCCAAAAAAGTTTTTTTTAAATCTTCTGTGTCTTTCAAGTTTACAGAAAAGAAAGCAGCAAGTACAATGTTGTCCTTTTATTGTGTACATAGATCATGTGCATTCGAAGAAGCTGTATAACAAGACTTAATGATATAAAAACAAGGTATATTACATTATTATTTTTCAAAGGCAAAAAATATGATGGTCACTTTTACCCTGTAAAACATATTTATAGATTTGAAATGTGATGAATTTTTTCTATTACAAGTTTATTTAAAGCTACTTTGTTTCTCAAGTTACATTTTGGCAAATGAATGAACCTGCTGCAGATAGAAGCAGAGAAAAGCTGAGAGAAGTCCTTCAATGATGGGAAAAGACAGACTTGTTCTTTGAAGAGCCATTGGCCACTTTGGCCAATGTATCAAGAAAAGTTTTTCAGGTGCTGGCCTATGGAAAAGAAGTCAGTGAATGTTTTGATGGAATGAATGTTTTTGTATAATGGCCTTAAACTTTTCTGGAAGCATTTCAAATAAATTACATTAAAAATGTCATCCTCTGTGTGTACATTGTTTTACAACCATCAGATTTCAACTCTCTTGGGGTAAGGTTTGGTTTGGTATTGTTTTCTGAAATTTGCTTATACTTCCCAAATGCAAATGATAGGATACAAATTGATTTGGTGTATCAGAGTTGTGCAGAACTTAAAAATCTATTTTTAAAAGTACTCTGAAGTCATCTGCGTATTTTAATAAGTGTGGTTTTATCACACTATGTTTAAAGTCAAATAATAAATCATAGTTGTTATAGGAAAGAAATATTGAATCTCACTGCCAGTACAGGTTGCCGTTCATGAACTCAAGGTTCAATAAAATAGACATTTTTTATTTTAAAATTTCTACTGAAATTTCAGCCCACTTTCTCATTCAAATGATTAGTTTTATTTCTCACAAAAACAAAAACAAAAACAAAAAAAACAAAAAACAGTTTTCAGAGGAGAAGGCTGTCAGTTCTTAAGTTGTTAGCAGCCAATTCTCAACAGCACATTGGCCCCGTAAGATTGTTACTTAGTTTTATGTTAAGCTCTGACCATACCTCTAATTTCCAGATGAGTCAAAATGTTCACACAAATAAATGTGAGTCCATATTTTTCTCACATGAAAACTCACTTCTCTTTCTCCTCCCTTCCCCTCTTCCTCCTTCCTGTCCTTCCGTGGTACTACCTTGGATGCTCCCTGCCTTTTTTATCTCTCCAAGTGTACTGGCTCTACAATTTCTGGAGAAGGTATCATTATAAGTTTGTACTGACATTTGGTGAGTTACTACAAATGACTGCTGGCTAGCGTTTCTTGTCAGTCTGTTCTCTAATGTTATTTTACACACTGTAATCCTTGCAGGCAAGAGAAAAGTCATAAGCAATCAAGACAGCCAGAACCAGCAAAATTAGTTTATGTAAAATTAGAGGACGGTTTGGGCTGTGGTTATCACTGGCTGCCTTCATTTCCACTCGGGGCCCAGTCCCCAGCAGCAGAGACAGCAGACCTCTTCCTCACCACAGACTCATTTCAGCAAAGCCTGGGTAGTTACAGGAAGCTGCAGTATACCGCTCTGGGGAAGAAGCTCTTCAACTTTCCATTTATGTTCTGTCTGTCTCCGTTTTTTTAATACTTTACAGAACCCATCTGCACTTTACTCCTTGGAAGATTTGGTAAAGAGAATGGCCATGCGTCCTCACTCCTGTCCACTTGCGGACCTGGATGCCTTTGGTATTTAGAAAAAGACACTGAGTACTCATTTCTTTGAGGCACTTGATTTAATTCACGCTATCTTGTTTCTTCTTTAACAATTCTGTAATTTACAGTATTGGAAGGGAAATGGGGGAGGGTTCCCCAAGTCCAAATCTACCAGTAGGAATCTGAAAATCATAAAGATACAGTAACACCTTGCTTACGTGAGGAAGCACACCGTGAGAAGTGGTGGCTGTAGTCAAAGGTGTTTAGGCAAACAAGTTGCAAAATTATCAGCGCAACTGGAACAATTCTTCATTCTGTCACATATCCCTTCGGCAGGTATGACTGGCACAGCAATCAGCTGCATAGCCAACCTAGAGGAAGCAGTTCACCAGCTACCAGGGCAAAAAACTGCTAGCCACATATGCTGTCTTTGAGACCAAATCATTTATTTCAGAAAATAGGACGTGCTTCTATACGTGGACACACAAACACACCTGACTGTGAAGGAGCTATGGGATCTTAGCTGTGAAAGATTGTGGGGGAAAATCCCCCTCAGACTTTGCACTCAGAGTATCTGTTTCATGTCTGCAAAACAAGTCACTGAACCTTCAGGGTGTTTGAAAAATATGTGTGAAATCACTGCAAACTATGAAAAACTAATAGTTCTCACTGTTGTCACCTAACAACCACCTTTTCATTCATTGTGCCGTATACTTGAGTCTAGAGAATCTAGAATTTTGTTCTTGTAATTTTTTTTTACTAGATATTTTACCTTTTACCTTAAATACTTCTGGGGGGTAAAATCAGAGCCTTCGTACAGAGATACATCCCTGGTCCTTTTTACATTTTTAGTTGTGATTTTTGAGACAGAGTCTGACCAACTTAACCAGGCTAGATTTGAACTTCTGACCCTGGTGCCTCAGCCTCCAGTGGTGCTGGGCTTACACTTTCTTAGTTAACTTTCTTGCTCACACAAAATACCCAACACCTGCAAATTAAAGGAGGAAAGGTCATTTGGGCTCAAAGTTTGTAGAGGTTTCAGTTCATAGCTGACTCCATAGCAGGTCAGCCTGGCAAAGGAGAAATAATTCATGGTGTGAGGGGCGGAATGAAGGATAGATGGATGGGTAGCAGATGGATAGGTAGATTGATGATAGATAGATAGATAGATGGATGGATGGTACCCTTCCAGGACAGGCCCACAATGACTCACCTCTTTCCACCAGGCTTCACCTCCCACATCACACCCAGCTATAAACGTATCTGGACTAATTCAGTATCACACACCCATGTTCCCATCACTCCCCCAAAGCCCCACCTGTTAGTGCATGAGGCTTGAGCGGATATCTAGATATGAGCCCTAAAAGCCACCGTACCTGGATAGTAGATATTGTAGTTCCCACAATATTTTGTTATTTCTTCCAGGAAGTTCAGAAAGATGTTAGACCTTCTGAATCTGATGTCTTACTACCTGGACTGATACTCTTTCATAGTCTTCCCCCCCTCTTTTTCCCTTCCTCTCTCTCCTCTTCTCCCTCCTTTCATCTTCCCTCACTGGCATCCCTCCCGTTTCCGCCTCTATCTCTACCCCTCTCCTCCCTGCTAGAAATCCATCTCGAGGCTCATGCGTGCTGGGCAAGTTCTCTACCCAGAGAACCCAGGTACATCCCCAGACCTTAATCTTTGTTTTTCCTAACATTTTGTTCCAGTCTCAAGATCACCTCACTTTTGCCTTCTAGTTCTTCTGTGAGAAAGAGAAGGCTGCCATCAGAGTTTGAGCCTGGATCTCTCTTTGTGTTCCAGGCTAGTCTTGAACTCTCTGTGTAGCCCAAGCTGGCTTCTCAAAGAAATCTTCCTGCCTCTGCCTCGCAAGTGCTGGGATTCTAGACATCCCTCCCCACACTGAGCTTGTCAGTTTTTATTACTAAAAGTTATTCCTAGTTCTGTCATTGTTCTCGTGTCTAGAGCATCCCTGTTCTTATTCAGTGAAAGCAATGTCTTCTCTCAGCTTTTTGAGGGCCTCACAGTTTGGTTGTATGTTTCTTCCTCATACATTGTTTACCTGGGGATAATAATTACAAATCATGGGATTGTTGGAACTAACTGTTCAGATACACCTGAAGTACTGAGAATGGTGTTGTGTCATGTTGCTGTTTTTCTGTCCAAGTATTCTCTCTATCCTGCTCTGCTTTTCCAGGTCCCTGTGTCATCAGCACAGACTTCATCAGTGGCTTTTCTGACTGCAGTTCCTGGTTTGATCTGGCCAAACGTGCATGTCTGACGTGGTAAACATTCTGTATGTGTGCTGTCGTTACCGTTCTTCCACCGTTCTACCATCTCCTTCTGTTTTCATGTGTTGTAGCTCAAAGGAAGATTTTTGAAATCATCAAAGAAGCATTTCTATGCTTGTTTCTTGTTGTGATTAATTATTTTCCTGAGAATAGAAATGAAAGTATCTTTCAAAATCAAAGGCAAACACTTTCAAACCAGGTATGGTGTCACATGTCCATAGTTCCAGCACTTAGGGAGGCTGAGGCAGGAGCATCACAAGTCCAAGTCTGGCCTGGGCAACTTGGTAAGATGCTGTTTAAAGTTTCAATAAGTGTTAGAACAATAGGACATTTGTAATCAGCAAAACAAAAATAATGTATATGTTTATATCATATCATATGGAAATCAATGCAAGTGGATCTGTATTCTATATAAAACTGAAAGCTCTAAAAATTCTAGAGGAAATCAAGAAAGTCTTTGTGATTTGATCTTAGGCAAAGATTTCTTAAATATGACCCCTAAATTTTTTATGAAATAAAAAAATGCTAAATTGGATTTGATTAAAATTAAGAACTTTTGCTTTTCAAAAGATATGATTAAAAACTGAAAGCCACAGACTGGGAGAGCATATTGGCAAATTACTTCTCAACTTCAGAATTTGAATCTAGAACATAAAGAAAAAAATAAAAATTCAGTATGAATCTAATTTTAAAATTTTAAAACTATTTGGAAAGACACTATCATGAGGTAAATGCAAATTTTATAAACTTAAAAAGACTAACTTTGGCCAACAAGCTTCTCAAAAAATGCTCAGCACCAGTAATCATTTGGGAAATGCAAATCTAAACTATAATAATTTTGCTGCACAACGAGCAGGAAGTATCAGTAGTTGAGATTGGAAGCTTCGGTGGTGAATTTGGAGCCCTTGTGCAGTTAAATTTTTAGGAATGTAAAATGGTGTGGTTACTATGGAAAAGAATACTGTGGTTTCTCAAAAACTTAAAATTACCATCTGGCCCAACAAGCTCAGTCCTGGGTATCTATCTGAAAGCAATTGAAGGCAGGACCACAGAACGATACTCCGACATCCGTGATCGCCGCAGCAGTGCCATGTCTTCAGGACAGGGAAACAACCCAGGATCCATCGCTGAGTGAGTGGATTAACAAAATGTGATACACAGTCAAGACTCAAAATACGTAGTTAATATTAGGTGAGTTTTTTTAAAAAAATCTTTACATAATTTTTATTTTTAAATTTATTATAATAAAAGACATATTGCTACTAATCCCCTGTAAAATACTACTCCTGACGTGAGACTACCCATTTATCCCATCATTCTTGCCACTTTCTGAGACAGTTCTGGAACTTCTTTCATTGATGTCTTTACAGGATATGTTAAAAAAAAAAAAAATTAAAATGTAGTGAATGTTGCTGCGGAGTGCCATCTAGTGGTAAGACAGGCTCATAACAAGGGTGTCTTCACCTTAGTCACTGCATCTGGCGCTGTACAACTAACTTTGGGCTCTTCTATCAAGGTCAAGGTGACTTTGAAAGATAAGCATTTTGAATTGATTCAGGACACAGAGGCAGCTGAGGACTGCTCCAGGAAGTGGCAGGAACAATGGCATAAGTGTTCAAGGAAAGGGAATATTTGGAGGGAGGTTAACGATAATCTTGCACTATAATAAAAAAATACATTAGAATATTATTCAGCTTTTTTCCTTCTTTAAGACAGAGTCTCACTAAGTAGCTCAGGCTGGATTTGAACTGACTATGTACGCCAGGCTGGCATCTAACTTGCCGCAGTCCTGCCCCAGCCTCCTGAGTGCTCAAACTGCAGGTGCTCAGCATATTATTCAGATTTTAAAGAGAAGAAAATTCTGATGTGCCACAACATGAATAAACATTGATGCTACCATACTAGTGAACATAAACCAGCCCTCCAAAAGACAAACAGCACAGTTCCACTTATATGAGTTATCTGAAGCAATCAGAAGCGTAGAAACAGTCTACAATGTGGTGGAGTTATCGGGGGCCGGAAAAAGGGACATGGGGAGCTTGGTGGATATAATCTTGGCTTTGTAAGATAAAGTTCTAGAGACCCCTTACACAGTGACCTAAATATACTGAACATCACTATATCATATACTTACAGCTTTAGATGATGATATGTGTATTTTAGCCATTAAAAAAAAAAACTAAATAAAAATAAACCAGACTGCTATAGACTGATTCTCCCTAGTTCCTTCCCGTTTAGGGAATTATGAACCCTGGAAATATGCAAAGGGAAAACCAAACAACTCAAGAGTAGTAATAGGAAGGGAGCTGGCTTGGGGCCCTGGGGCCAGGGGAGCAACAGAGTGAGGAGGTGTCTTACAGAGGTGACCGAGGCCTGTTTGCTGAGTGGACAACAGAAGACAAAGCCAGGAAGGCTCACCTTGCAGCCACACAGGGGAGCCCAGCACCACCCGCTCCGGGGATGGGAGTCCACGAGCAGTGCACAGCTGGGAAATACCCTCCTGCCCCAGAAAGACATCAGGAAAAAGGACTGGAACCATCACACCTGGCTCCTCCACTGTTGATGGACTTCAAACTCAAGCTGCTATGAGCACTTATGTGTGAGTCTTAGTCTACCCCGTCAGCTTAGTAGTTACTCTATTTGGAAGGTTATGCGTATGTGTCTAGTGTCTGCTTTGTAACTTAGTAGTGCACTTGTGTTTTTTAAGTCATTAATTTTGCTTTTTGTGCTGCTGTCTACACATTAAAGCTATTTTAATTTTATTAAATTTAATACCTTAATTTTAAGGATATTTTCACTAAATATAGAATTCTTATTTATGCTTTTCCCTTTGTGGCACTCCATTGATGTTGCTGCACTGTCTTTTGGTTTGAGATTTCTAACAAGCAGCCTCTGTTAGTTCTTATAAGCTGTGTGTGGTGACACACACTTATAATCCTGTCTCTCAGGAGGCTGAAGCAGGAGAGTTGTGTGTTCAAGGCCACCCTGGGCTGCATAGTGAGATTCCATCTAAAAACATAAAACAGTTCTTATATTTGTTTATTTATATTTATTTAAGTCAGGGAGAGAAGGGATCCTTTGGGACTGTATCTTAAAACATTAGTCTCCAGTGATTTGATTATCAAGTGCTTGAGTATGGTTTCTAGGTGTATGTCTATCTAACTTGGAGTTCTTGGAATTTCTTGGATTCTTGTAAATTTTCTAAACTTTGGAAAAACTATAAGCCATTATGTCTTAAATAATCTTGTGTGCTATTTTTCTTTATTTTTTTATTTTTTAGTGTTTTTGAGACAGGTTCTCACATTGTAGTTCCAGCTGGCCCTAAACTTACTACATAGCCCAGGCCAGCCTCAAACACACAGCAGTCCTCCTGCCTCTGCCTCCTGAGTTCTGAGATTATAGGCATGAGCCACCACACCTGGCATGTATACTATTTTCTACAAAACTCCAAGCACTCGTTTACTGGACCACATAATTTTTCCAACTGGTTACTGAGGTTGTTGCTCCCCCACCCTGATCTGTTTAATATTTGTGCTTCATTTTAAAGTTGATTGTTTTGTGCCAGGGATTTAGCTCAGTGGTTGTAAAACCTGCCTTGCAAGCTCAAGGTCCCAGGTTTGATCCCTGGTACCAAAAAAATAAAATAAGATTGATGTTATTGCTAGGTTTTCCAGTTTACTAACATTTTTTAAAGCAAAGTCTTATTTATTAATGCCTGCAGAAAAATTCTTATTTCCACCCTGATACCTGGATGTTCTCTTGGGTCCTTTTTGTATAAACATTTCTTTCCTCATTCTGTCTATATTTTCCCTTGAATATATTTACATTGTTCTGATAACAGTGTGACTGTCCTAGTCTGCCATCCTGCCATCCTTATGATTGCTGTGAGGCCGGGGTCCCTCTGGGTACCTGAGGCTGGCTCAGCTGTTGCTAAGGACTTGCCATTGCACGGACTACTGAAGACTTGGGCTTATTGAAGTTCCCACTTCTTTCTTTTTCTTTTTTTTTTTTAGGTTTTTTGAGACAGGGTCTCGCTTTTGTGGTTCAGGCTGGCCCTGAGCTCAGCCTCAGACTCACATCACAATCCTCCTGCCTCTGCCTCCCGAGTGCTGGGATTACAGGCGTGAGCCACCACGCCCGGCACTGTGGTATGTGGTACTGGTTGCTGCTGGGTGTGGGTCTCCACGCCCAGTATTGTTATGTGGTTACCGGGGAATCAAACCCGGGCCCTTGCGCTTGCAAGACAGGCGCCGGAACCACTGAGCCAACTCCCTGGCCCCCCCACTTCTTTCTATACAGTGTGAGCTCTAAGGATTATGCAGCATAAAATTCCTGGTATAATTCTACTGACTCAGCCTTGTAAAGTTTCATCACATAAATGCATGATCAAAGGAACCTTGTACGCAAACCTCTGACTCTTTTTCGTAGCTCCCAATTCTTTAAACACTTCAGTCTGGTGACTTGTAGGCACCATGACCTACTCAAATCTCAAGAGAGAAGCTGTTGGGTTTTACTTACATTTCCCTCCTGTATCCACAGCCTGGGAATCAGTTCCAGACAAAAATCTGGTATAGTCATTGGGTGTACATCCTCCCACACACACTTTTTTAGCAATTAGAATCCATGTATTCTGTTATTTGATGTCTAAGTACATCTGTTTTATATATCTTGATCAGTTTTCTAGTTGTTCATAGAACAAAAATAAATCTGGTCTTCGTTAGTCCTGTATGATTAAAAACAGGAGCTTCAATGTCACTTTTAATTTCCTATTGTATAATGTAACAGCTATATATACATAGAATGGAATATTACTCTGTCTTAAGAAAATTCGGACCATATTACAATATGGATGAACTAGGGCATTGTGGTAACTAAAATAAGCCGGTCACTCACAAAAAGTGCGGTACATGATTCCTGTTCTATGCGAGACCAAATTCAAAGCAACCGTGGAGTGGTGATTTTCAGGTGCTGGAGGAGAGAGAAGGAGCTGTTCTTCCATGGGTACCGAGTTTCGGTTTTACACAATAAAAAGAGAATTGGAGATTGGTTAGACAGCTATATGTAGTTAGACAGCTACAAGACAAATGCTTCCTGTGGCTAAGATGCTAAACGTTCTGTTATGTATCTTTACAAGTTAGGGAAAAGCTTAACACAGCCTCCTGTCACTTCACATTACATTCAACCTGCACAGAAACTCCTTGACCTATAGGTGAAATGATTGACTTTGCAGATGAGACTCAGGCAAATAGTTGCATTATATTTTAGAAGGAATCCCATTACATTTTTATGTTTGTTTGTTTGTTTGTTTCTTTGTTTTCATTTTGTTTTTTAGAGACAAGGTTTCACTGTGTAGTTCAGGCTGGCCTCAAATTCTCAGTGATATCCTACTTCAGCCTCCAGAGTTCTGGGATTGTAGGTGTGCGCCACCATCACGCCTGGCTCCGCATTAAGTTTAGACGGTGATTCTTTGGTGCATAGTTAGCAAAGCACCAGGCAAATGATTCCATTAAGACACAGGGCCCTCTTCTGCTCCCTCTGCTACTGTCCCAGGTCCTGTTCACTCATGACTTTACAGCAGTCGTAGAGCTCCGGGAAGAAAGAAGTCTACCGTGCCTAACTGTAAGTACTGCTCATGTGTGCACATGAACACATATATGTTCACATAACTTCTGCTGGAGTATTTTTAAAAAATTGTTAGGCAACCTTGAAACGCCATAGGGTATTTTAAAACTGCTGAGTGAAATTTTGCTGCCCCCTGCCGGAAGGTTTGGGTTCCTGCTGAGGTGTTGATCTGCCTCGAAGGCTCAGCTGTGTGATCGAGTAGCTCCAGCCAGGTATTAGATTCTGTTTCCCAATCTATTTCAAGGAAATGTGTCTGATTCAATTTTTTTTTTTTTTTTTTTTTTAGGTTTTTTGAGACAGGGTCTCACTTTGTGGTTCAGGCTGGCCCTGAGCTCAGCCTCCAACTCACATCACAGCAATCCTCCTGCCTCTGCCTCCCGAGTGCTGGGATTACAGGCGTGAGCCACCATGCCCGGCACTGTGGTATGTGGTACTGGTTGCTGCTGGGGTGAGTCTCCACGCCCAGTATTGTATGTGGTAACCGGGGATCGAACCCGGGTCCTTGCACTTGCAAGACAGGCGCCGGAACCACAAAGCTAAGTCCCCGGCCCATGATTCAATTTTTATTTTCAAACTACTTTTTAACTTTTTTACAAGAAAAATAATGTTGTGTGTTTAAAAGTTACACGGTCTGGGGTGTAGCTCCATGGCACTTATGTGGCGTGCACAAAGCCTTAGATTTGAGCTCCAAGATCATCTAAATAAATTAATATATCTAAGATTGGTTTGCCAGGTTTTCCTCATCTTGAAATGGAGAGCTAATGCCCTTTTAAATGATTCAGTCTTCTTTCTTTATATCCCTGCGCTCAGTTGATCTACTTCAAGCTCTGTGGTCGACTAACACATTCCAGTTGGGAAAAGACATGTTTATATAGGACATCACTTTTAAAAATTTCTTTTCATGTGTGTTTTCTGGAAATCAAACTCAGGACCTTATACTTCTCAGGCAGGCTCAGCTCCCCTGAGCTACGTCTCTGGCCCTAGGATGTAATTTTTATTTTGAAAGCTGTGAATTATTTTGTAAGGTCTTTGAATTGTGAACCGGACATGTTGGAGGTTTTGTTTTTGTTTTTGCAGTGCTGTGGATGGAACCCAGGGCCTCGCTAACTGCAGTCACACGAGGCTTTAAGGAGACATCTAGATTTAAACTGTGACAGTCTGCCCTGGCCCCCAGAAGACTCATGCACATCTCTTTATGCAAAAATGAATTTAATCCATCTCTAAGAATTGCCAAACAATTCCTAACAGTTTCAGCCCTGCTAAAAAGTCCTAGTCCAAAGTCTGCTCTGAGACTTAATCCCCTGTTAAAATCAGAAGGAATGTAAACACTGCAGATGTACAGTGCTACAGGATGAGCATTCCTGCTCCAAGAGGAGGGAGTGGGATAGAAGCCAATGGGATGAAAGCAAGATCAAAACCCAGCAGGGCAAGCGCTAAACCCTGGAGATCTCTGTCCAGCACCTGCGGCAAGAGGTGAGCTGTCAGCTCCAAAGGGCTCGAGTGGCCTCACCCTGTCACATTGCCAGCAGCTGTGGCCCTTGTGGCTTCTCTCTTGGGCTGGCTCTGCTCAATCGCTGTGGCTTCCTCAGACATTCACGTCCTTGGCTTCCCTCACATCCTGGGGCCTCCACTGCCCTCTGGCTTTGCCCCCCCAGCTTCACACTCTGTCCTCTCAGCACACACTGGCTGGCTTCCAAAGCCTTGTTCTGAAATACACTGGGAGCCTCCCTGACCCCGCAACTCTGGCATTCTGCATGTGCCTAAAACCAGTACAGTGTATGCTGCCAACTTGAGCAGTAGCCATGTGCCCTTGCGAAGTGGTTATGTATGTGTCCAAGTGCCTGAACATCTGGGCAGTAAGAGCTAAAGCCTAAACCTCTCTTCTCAAAGCAGTCTTTCATTTTGCAATTTTGAGCCTGTGAAGGGTTTCATCCCACCCTACCTCCAGACAAGGTCTTGCTGTGCAGTTCAGGATGCTTGAACTTACTATGTAGCTCAGGCTGGCCTTGAACTTACAGCGATCCTCCTGCCTCAGCTTCCTGAGTGCTGGGGTTACAGGGATATGCCACCATGCTTTGCTGGTGGTTTCACTTTGGTAATTCTTTCACTTTTCCACTTTTGAGCCTTACTGATTCCTGGCATGCTTCTAAACCATTTTCATTATTTCCTGACCCAAAGTATTTGGGTTCTTTTTAATGCTAATCTTTTTCACAATCAAGTTCTCCTCTGCTCCAACTTTGCAAACATCAATTTTTATTTTTTTTTTTTTTTTGAGACAGGGTCTCGTTTTGTAGTTCAGGCTGGTCCTGAACTCAGCCTCTAACTCGGCAATCCTCCTGCCTCTGCCTTCCAAGGGATGGGATTTCAGGAGTGAGCCACCATGTCCCCAGCATTGTGGAATGTGGGACTGATTGCAGGTGGGCATGAGTAACCACACCCAGCACTGTGGTATGTGTTTACCAGGGATTGAACCCTGGACTTTATGCTTGCAAGGCCCGCGCCAGAACTACTGAGCTAAATCCCCAGCCCCAGACTTCAATTTCATTTTTAAAAACTTTTTTTTTTTTAAATATCTTTATTGGTGCATTATGAATGCTCAGCATAATTGCATTCAACATTAAGAGTTTGTACCAGGAGCCGGGGAGTTAGCTCAGTGGTTCCGGCGCCTGTCTTGCAAGCGCAAGGACCCAGGTTCGATCCCCGGTAACCACATACCATACTGGGCGTGGAGACTCACGCCCCACAGCAACCAGTACCACATACCACAGTGCCGGGCATGGTGGCTCACGCCTGTAATCCTAGCACTCGGGAGGCAGAGGCAGGAGGATTGCTGTGATGTGAGTTTGAGGCTGAGCTCAGGGCCAGCCTGAACCACAAAGCGAGACCCTGTCTCAAAAA
>PVIR01031248.1:0-19610 GCA_004026965.1 Petromus typicus
GGGTTCGATTCCCCGGTAACCACATAACAATACTGGGTGTGGAGACCCACACCCAGCAGCAACCAGTACCACATACCACAGTGCCGGGCGTGGTGGCTCACGCCTGTAATCCCAGCACTCGGGAGGCAGAGGCAGGAGGATTGTGATGTGAGTTTGAGGCTGAGCTCAGGGCCAGCCTGAACCACAAAGCGAGACCCTTCTCCAAAAACCTAAAAAAAAAAAAAAAAAACAAAAAAAAAACAAACTCTTTCACTTAGTCCAATCATCAAAACACTTACTTTATTTTAGAGAATTGATTGTCCAAGTCTAGAATCAAAAATAAAGCCAGGGGTTGAGTGTGTAGCTCAGTGGTAAGATTGGGTGATTGGTATGTGTAAGACCCTATGTTGAACCCTCCTTCCCCAAAAACTAATTTAAGATAAATTGTTATGATTTTGTCCTTTGATATAATAATAAAGTAAGGTTGGGTACTGTGGGGTGACAGGCCCGTAACTCCAGATGGATTGGAGATTTCTTCAAGGAATTAAATATTTGACAAGACACTTTGGGAAAAGGGAAGAGGAATTAGGCATATTGTATTAGGTGAGCATAAATGCTGTACTATTTTTAAATTTTTGTTCACAAATTTTTGGCATTTTATCGTTTAAGATGGATGCGTTAAAATATGTATTATTTTCCTGGGTTACTGGATTTTTTTTTTTTTTTTTGAAACGGTCTTGCTTTGTAGTTCAGGCTGGCGCTGAGCTCAGCCTCCAACTCACATCACAGCAATCCTCCTGCCTCTGCCTCAGTGCTGGGATTACAGGCGTGAGCCACCACGCCCAGCACTGTGGTATGTGCTACTGATTGCCGGTGGGTGTGAGCCTCCACACCCAGTATTGTATGTGGTTACCGGGGATCGAACCAGGGCCCCTACGCTTGCAAGACAGGCGCCGGAACCAGAGCTAAATCCCCGGCCCGGTTACTGGATTTTTTTTTTTTTTTGGTGACTCCTAAATTCTGCACCTGAGGCCAGTGTCTCGTCCCGGTACTCCTGGGCAAAGGTCAGGTATCGAGCTCTACTCCTAGTAGCTAGGCAGTCCATTCCCTCTATTTCCTCACTTCTAATAGGGAAGGAGGTGATGCCCGCCAAGATTCCCAGTGTATAATACCTTCCTTGGACTGACACAGTTAGCATCTCGCCCGGGACATGCCAATACAGCACCGACGGTAGGAGCAAGAGCAGGAAAAACGTTCAGACCAAGCTTCTTTCTCTAGACTTCAGGGTTCTGGGGCTATTACCCAATGCGCAGGAAGGAACCCTTGGAGATGACTTCTGATTGGCCGGAATGAAACTACGCAGCAGTAGGATAGGCTAGCAGAAGGTAAAGGAATATTTTGTCATTAGTAAGCGACGAGAGATCCCGCGAGGCTGAGTAAAGTAAGGTCCTTTCTGATTGGGTTTTTTCTCGAAAGACTGAAACAACGATGGAGATTCGTTCTCGTACAATTCTAGTCTTCCGGTATTTGGAGGGAGGGTGAGGATGGGAGAAATTTAGTCTCAGCATGCGGAAGTTCTGGGAGGCGGGGCTCGGCAGTACGGGGGTGGTTCCAAAGGCGGGCCTCTCCGTTGGGGGCGGGATCCTTCAAGGCTGCGTGGAGCTGAAACACTACGCTTTCCCGAGCGAGGGGCGGAATTTTGAGGCGGGACTATGAAAACGGGCGGGTCCAGAAGCTGGGGGGGCGGGGTCGAGCCAGGCGGTACGCGGGGAAGTCAGAGGATCGCGGTTGCGTGTTGGTCGCTGTTCCCTGCCATGGCTCCTCGCTGCTGGCGCTGGTGGCAGTGGTCGATGTGGCCTCGGACATGGCCGCCTCCCGCTAGGAACGTCCTAAGTAGGAGAGGGCCCTTTGGACTGGATGGGAGCGCGGGGAGGCCTGCGAGTGCTCAGTGGAGGGAATTGGAGAGGAGCTGGGGCTGGACTGGAGAAGGGCAAACCTGTAATTGGGCGTGGTATAGGGACAGGTGGGAGTGCGGTGAGGTGTGGGCCTTGTAGGGTGAGAGAGATCAGCAAAGGAAGTGGAAAGAGACCACGAAGTCCACGTGTGAGACAGCAATGGGGACAACATTCTGTGGACAGTAGGGACGTCGGGCGAAACGAGGTGTTGTGAAGATCGGAACGAGAGGCAACCTGTGGGATGATGTGGAAGTAATAGCGGATAGTGTATAGAGCCCCATAAAGGAAATAAAGATGTGCTGTGGAGGGCCAGGGGGTTCGTGGGATTTGTAGCGGGTTCATGGATGAGGCGTGGGGCTCTGAGAAGGCCAAGTTTTTAGGGGCTCCAATGAAGGAAGGGACCCGGAAAATGCCAAAGCTTTGAGGAACAAAGCAGGAAGAGGCAGGTGGGATGAAACTTGGTGAGCGCCATCTCCTGTTGGATGCTGAAGTTGGTTTGGGATTGGGGAGAGGGTGTTGATTTGGACTTGTACCCCTCCCCTGCCCAGCCCCAGCCTTCTGCCAGCGGTTCTCCACTCAGACGACCCCCCAGATCTGTGTAGTGGGCAGTGGCCCAGCTGGCTTCTACACAGCTCAACATTTGCTAAAGGTAAGCCACTTCCTGCAGCCTCCTCCCCTCTCATTCACCGGTTGCTCCTAAGGGCAAGCCTAGGTTGCCTGATGAGGAAGGCGCGCCCACCCCATCTGCACACTTCCTGCCTCCTTGTCTACACCTGGGCAGCCCGTGTGCTTGCCCCACAGTGAGTGGTCAGTGGCAGAAGGGCAGCGGTACCTTCCAAGCAGTCCAGACAGCTTGTGCAAAGCTGCAGGATGACTTTGCCCTCTACTGATTGCCCTCTTTCTCCTCTGTTCCCAGCGTCCTGTGCCTTAAGGCTAGCCCTCTCCTAGCTTTCTGTGCCTTTACCCACTTCCTGTGTCCTCTTCACCCCTGCTTTCCTTGCCATTAAATGCCAAGGTCTCAAAAGTTTCAGTTCTGGCCGTGGCAGACAGATAGGCGGAGCTCCAAGGCTGCAGATATACTCAGACCTTGAGAAGGAGGGTGAAGAGGAGACCTAGGTTGACAGAGATGAGGCAGTGGTCTCTCCTTGGAATGTCTATGGCAAGACAGGAGAATGAATGAATATATTAATTATCCACACATAGAAGTACTCAAAGGAAAGCGTAACCCACTGTCCTGGTTTACCTGAGTCATGGGGCTTTCAGTGCTGAAACTCCAAAGGCCTCATGGAGATAGAGATTCTTGGTCTTTGTTGACAAGTGACATATGAATGCCTTTCAAGGAACATGGGACAGAACTATTAATGATGCGGGTGAGTTAAGTCATGTGGAGATGAGTCAGAGGCTGTTTTCTGGAGAAAATGCATTTGAGCTCCATTGAAGGCCACAGGATGGCAAGGGCCACTCACATTTGGAGTCAGGCTGAACACAAGGCCACAGGCGTGGGAGGGCAGCCTGGGCTCTGGGATGGAGGCCTAGAGGGCCTGTGTTTGAGGAGCGGGAGAGCAGGCCCTCCAGGCAGGGTTCCTAGCGTTCCTGTGCAGGTAAGCCAAGCCTCTGGCCTGTGAAGCTTCCCCTGCAGGCTGGACTGGGTGTGGATCCAGAGGCCGTTTATGAGTCGATCTTTGCCCACTGTGAGCACCAAGCTGTGGGCATGTTTGGGGCTGTGCGATTTAGCCTGAGTCAGGCCCTAAGCACCAGCTCATAATGTCTTCATGTCAACCTGTGATGCAGTGACATGAATCTCACAGATGAGGTCACAAATATTGGAAGGAGGAGGCTGTCTGAAGTCTCGCCACTGAGCACGGAGGGTGCTGGGATCTGACCTAGGCCATCTGGTCATTATCGTCTAGTGGTCACTCCCTGGGCACCAGCGTGTTCCAGGCATAGGCAGCCCTAGACACGGGTGAGAGGACAGATGTGTCCCCTCTGCTGAAGGACCTCACATTTCAGTGTGGGGGCAGATTATCAGCTTGAGGTAGCTTAAGGCTCATTCTGGGGCTATAGAGAGGAATGCCTAAGCCAGAGAGGGAGAAATTGCAGTTTGAAGGACAGTGGAGATGCCAGGTCAGGGGATGGAAGGGCGAGAATGCCCAGGCACAGAGAACCAATGGACAAAGGCTGGAGAGGGAAGAGAAGGGTAAGTTCCAGAAAGAAGGTTTACACAGGAGGGGTGGGGAGTGAAAATGAGACTGGGGAAAAGGTAGATTTCACATCCAGAGCCTTTGGAAGCCACTGACCAGGCTGTAGAGTTGGGTGACCTTGTCAGTGCCCTGCTCCTCCCATCAGAGTCCCCTGACCTTGCTGTGTGTGGCTAGGTGTGGTGACCTACAATTATAAGCCTAGTTACTTGGGAGGGTTAGGGTCAGAGGATCAAAAGTTCAAGGCCAACCTGGGTAACTTAGTGAGACCCTGTCGGAAAAAAAAATAAATAACCACAAAAATAAATGAATAAATCGTTTCTGGGCCTACCTCAGATTTAGTCAGACTCTATGACCAGGGGCCTGGAATGGGCACCTTCAAACTAGTGTCCGAGGAGATTCAGGTGCTCACTGCTGCAGGTAGAAGGTTTCACTGAAGCATTTAGACAAGATCACAGGTGCTCCCCATCTTTTGTCAGTGCTGGGCATGGAACCCAGGGCCTTGCACATTCTAGGCAAGTGTACCACACTGAGCTACCTGCTAACCAAGGACACTATTTTTAAAATCTGGAGTGTTCTGTCTGCAGAGTAGACAGAGGCAGGGCAGTGGGGAAGAGGGTCGGAGGGATGGGTAAGCAAGGAACTCCAGGTTCTGGCTTGGGCTCTGAGGGGTTGGGTGGAAGGGAGCACAAGGGCGGAAAGGAGAAGGTTTGTTGGACAAGGCCTTGGTTTTATCTGGATGCACTGAGATATCTGAGGGAAGGTGTCCTGGGGTCTCAGGTGTGGAGCTTGGGGAGGGGTGTAGACTGGAAGGATGGAAAGGTGGAAGGAGAGAAACAGGCAGGCAGGCAGGCAGGCAGATGCAGAGCCAGAAACAGGCCTAGGGAATACAGGGAAAAGGTCTGAGAAGGAACAGCTGGAGGCTAAGGAGGGAGGTGAGGGGCAGAGGTCAGTGTGTGGACTGAAGGATGTTGTGTATGGAGGCGGCCTTGGAGGGAGCCGTGTGGTGAGTGAAGGTTATGAGGCTGGAGAGAAAGAAGATAAAGACTGCGGGGTCAGCTTGTTAGGAACTGACCACCTGCTGAGCACTTTGAACTTTGTCCTGCAACAAAGAAAGATTTTAAAGCAAGAAAATGTGATAGCTTCCCTAAGACTAGGAATAGGCCCATTGCCACCTCTCTTGTACTCTCCCTCCTTGTCTAGCTGGTCCCTGTAACAGTGGGAAAATCTCGGAAATAAGAGCTGAGATGGATTTGACTTTCAGAGGGCATCAGCCCAGCTGGGCCTTTCTAGAAAATGTGGATGGGTTGGAGGGCAGGGCTGTGGGTCGCTCTCCCAATACCCAGATCCAGGGGAGGGGAACTGTGACCCTCTTTTGCTGGCCAGGTTCCTCTCATTCTCGTGGCTGGGAGTCCTTCATGAGGTCTGACCTCAGCTCCTGCTGCCTCGGCTCCTCCTCTGGCTCCCTGGGCACATGGGGAGTCCATTGAGAGGCACTCTCTGTCCTCACAGAGGGTGGAGGGCTCTGTGTCCCCAGCCCACTGCTCTGTCTGGGGAAGGCAGGACCCCACCAGCTGTGTCCTCTCCTCAGCACCACCCTCGGGCCCAAGTGGACATCTATGAGAAGCAACTCGTGCCCTTCGGCCTGGTGCGCTTTGGGGTGGCGCCCGACCACCCTGAGGTGAAGGTAGGTCTCTGGGCATGGAGGTTGGCATTTGGAGCCACTGGTCAAATGAGGGTGAAGGGCTTCTTGGCTGGGTAGAGTGATGTTAGGGACACTGTGGAATACGGGGCGAGATGGCCCCTGGACCATCCCACCCCCTAACTCCTTGTCCTCTGGGGCTGCCCTGCAGAATGTCATCAACACATTTACCCAGACGGCCCACTCTGCGCGCTGTGCTTTCCGGGGCAACGTGGCAGTGGGCAGGGATGTGACGGTGCCTGAGCTGCGGGAGGCCTACCATGCCGTGGTGCTGGTGAGCACAGATGACAGAAGCTGCAGGAAGGGGTCCTGGGAACCAGGAGGGGCAGGGAACCCGTCCCCATGCAGGCGCTGAGGCTCTGGGCTCTGGCTTTCCTCAGAGCTACGGGGCTGAGGACCACCAAGCCCTGGGCATCCCCGGCGAGGAGCTCCCCGGCGTGTGCTCAGCCCGGGCTTTTGTGGGCTGGTACAATGGGCTTCCTGAGAACCGAGAGGTGAGTGTGGGGACTGTTCCTCTGCCTCTTCCCATTCCTCAACCAGGGCCATGTTGCACTCGATGCCAGAGAGGGCAGACGCGGTAAGGAGCGAGAGGAAGTGGGGGATACAGGGCTGCCTGGGGCAGGAAGTGGACGACGGAGGGGCTCGGGCTGGAGCTGTGTGTGGGGGGACGATGGCTGGGGGGTGGTTTGAGCAGTGAGGGGATGGCTGGGACTGGGCATGGCACTGGGCAGACAAGATCAGACTGATGGAAGCACTAGCTGGGAGTCAATCAAGACCCTTCCCTCCAGCTGGCACCGGACCTGAGCTGCGACACTGCTGTGATTCTGGGACAGGGGAATGTGGCTCTGGATGTGGCCCGGATCCTGCTGACGCCACCTGAGCACCTGGAGGTGAGGAGCTCAGTACCTGTTTCCCCTGAGTGCCAGGGCCAGGCAGAGGTCTTCTAGAGGGCACCCGTGCGGGCCTCAACCCATACCATGTCTCCCTGTACTGGCATAGCAACTACAGAGGCCTTAAGAAAAAACCCAGACATCATTGTACCACAGGACCGTTGCGCATACCACCCCCCTTACTTGGGACATTTTCATTTGATTCCTGCCAGTTAAAGTCAGCTTGTTTATTTCTTCTGTGGGAAACCTTGCAGGGATGCCGGAATAGGTCTATTTCCCCTGTAATATGCCTAACAGAGCTGTCCACTTCTAGTTCGTGCATAACATGCTGTACCCCTGCAATTTTACTAATTAGGGAGGTCTGGTGAATAACCCTCCACCCCAGTAAGAAGCTTCGTGAGAGTCAGGCCCAAGGTAGATGCTCAAGAAATACTTGTGGATTAAAGTCAGGGCCTAATTTGCTACTAGTTGAAGCCCTTTGCTGAGTTGGCAGCAATGCCCCATCTGACCACGTGGGGGGGCAGCTGTGCAGTTTTAGGCTGCCAGCCTGCTAACTCAGGGTAAGGACATCACCAGAGTCCATAGATCAGTGTTCCATGATTTCAAGGACTTCCTTTTGTGCCAGAAAACGGACATCACAGAGGCTGCCTTACAGGCGCTGAGGCAGAGTCAGGTGAAGATGGTGTGGATAGTGGGCAGGCGCGGACCCCTGCAAGTGGCCTTCACCATTAAGGTACTGGGATGGCGGTGGGTGGGAGGCGTCCTCAGGAGGGTGTCCCATGCAGGAGGCAGAGCCCCCGGGGGGAGCTGCTGCCTGGGGTGGAAGTGGAGCAGGCCCGGGCCCTATGCCTTCCACATTGGTGTCCTGGCCTGGGCTGGACTTTGGTGGGCTCGGGTAGATGTGTCTGGGCCTGACCTCCTCCCCATCCCACACCCCACCTCAAGGAGCTTCGGGAGATGATCCAGTTACCAGGAGCCCAACCCATTTTGGATCCTGCAGATTTCCTGGGCCTCCAGGACAGAATGAAGGGTGAGGTGCCCCAGCGTGGCTCGCGGTTCACAGGGAGGCTTGGCACGGAAGGCTTGGGGAAGGGCGTGTGGGGCAGCGCCAGCCTGAGATGTTCTTTGCTGACAGAGGTCCCCCGGCCAAGGAAGCGGTTGATGGAACTGCTATTTCGCACAGCCACTGAGAAGCCAGGGTTGGAGGAGGCTGCTCGCCAGGCCTCGGCCTCCCGTGCTTGGGGCCTCCGCTTTTTCCGAAGCCCCCAGCAGGTGTTGCCCTCTCCAGATGGGCAGCGGGCAGTAGGCATCCGCATGGCAGTTACCAGGCTAGAGGTGAGTTCATGATACCTGAAGACGCTCCTGTCCTCAGGCCTCTCTCACCCCGGCCTGTTGTTGCCCCACACTCTCCTCAACAGGGTGTCGGTGAAGCCACCCGGGCAGTGCCCACAGGAGAGACAGAGGACCTCCCTTGTGGGCTGGTACTGAGCAGTGTTGGGTATAAAAGCCGTCCCATTGACCCCAGCGTGCCCTTTGACCCCAAACGCGGGGTCATCCCCAATACGGAAGGCCGGGTTGTGGATGTGCCAGGTGAGAGGATATGATGAAGCAGACATCTAGTTATGGTAGGAGCCAGGAAGGCTGGTGTCCTTGGGGCCATTTATTCTTTCCTCTAGTCACATACACCAAGCAGGTACTCTAGGCAGCCCAGTCCTAAGACCCAGCCCACCTTCCTTCGGGTCCTGGGGGAGTCCCCAGCTAGCCGAAATATGTAGGACATGCGTCAGATCACTAAGTCACTCAGTACACATTCACTGAGGCCAGCTCTGGGCTGGCCCTTGTGCTCAGTTCTGTATTCTGTCCTAGGGACCTTCCAGTCTGATTAAACACCTGCATGCCTGTTATTCATTCAGTCAGTAGATTTTGTTAAGGGACTGCTGTACTGGAGGTGGGCAAGGTCAAGATATACACAGGGACACCATGGTAAAGGCAGGTTGGGAAGAATCCAGGACAGCAGCCAGTGAGCGTCAGACCCAGTTACTGTGGTGTGCTGTGAGACCAGGTGTGTGTCTGTGTGTACACGTGTGCATGGATTGGTGCAGGCGAGCCAGGCAGTGTGGTCACCTCTCCTCTCTTGGTTGCCCCCTCAGGCCTCTACTGCAGTGGCTGGGTGAAGAGGGGACCCACAGGTGTCATTGCTACCACCATGACCGACAGCTTCCTCACCAGTGAGGTGCTGCTGCAGGACCTGCAGGCCGGGCTGCTGCCCTCTGGCCCCAGGCCTGGCTACACAGCCATCCAGGCCCTGCTCAGCAGCCGAGGTCTGGGCCCTGAGGCCAAGGTTCCGGGAAGTGGGAGGCACCATATTTGGGGGGCGGCAGATGGTACCAGAAGGGGGTTTATGGGGGAAGTGGCAGCATTGACTTATCCCTTTTCTGTTTCAGGGATCCGGCCAGTCTCTTTCTCGGACTGGGAGAAGCTGGATGCCGAGGAAGTGTCCCGGGGCCAGGGTGCTGGAAAGCCTCGGGAGAAGCTGGTGGATTCACAGGAGATGCTGCGGCTGCTCGGGCACTGAGCCTGGATCCCAGCCCTGTCTGGGAAGGGGGCTGGGTCATTCTGAGCTGGACTCTGTCTGGCTTGGGGGCTTGCTTGCTGCTCCTTCCCCGGAACCTCTTAGCACTGCCTCCTGTAAGGAGCTTGCCCTTGGCAGTATGGTTTAGCCTGGGAAGGTGACCTTAACTTAGGGAGGGGAAGAGGCACAGGCTGCCCCTTCCTCCTTCACCTCACTCCTCCTGGACTTTGGAGCCACTGGGCTGGGATATGCTGGAAATAAAACAGCTGAAACCATGGACCGTGGTAGATGCACTTCAGTTGGGGCCTCAGGTCACCTTCTGGCCGCAGCTTGCCTGTGGACAGCAGGTGGCGCTGCAGAACCAGTTCGCTGATCTGGGGCCTCTTGGAGGTGGGGGAGGTGGGGGGGTTGGCAGTCAGGCCTGGCAAGCACCACCCTCCCTCTCTTGGCTCTCTTGTGGCTTGCCTGTCTTCTGTCCACACTACAGTCAACTCTGATGGGTCTCCCAGCCTTCCTGCCCTGCTGCCCCTCTGCCAGTGCCAATCAAAACAAAGGGAAAAAAGTAGGAGAGGAAGGACAGGGCAGCAGCTTGCCCCCTGTCCCAGTGGCGTAGCAGGACTACCCGATGTCGCCACTCTGCGCTCCCAGTCCCCTCTTGTCCCCATCAGTTTCCAGCCAGATCCGATCCACAAGACTATTAAAAATAGTACCTCAGTCTGTTGCGGTGTACAGTCTCGTGGCCGCTCCAAGACGCTGCCTCACTTTATACACCGATGGATCCTCGAAATTCACTGGCCCAAGGTCACCCTGCTGGTGAACTGGGGGCTGGAACTCAGGGCGCCCGGCAAGCGGAGGTCTCCTCCGAGGTCGGGCTTGCTTCTGAGTGTTGGATCTGAGACGCTATGCTGGAGGCGGGAGAGGGGACCAGGACCTTCCGCCAGCGGGCGGGCAGGGAGGGGCCTGGAGGGGCGCGGGCGGCTGCCCAGAGCGGGGCGGGGCGGGGCGGAGGCGGCGGGCGGCGGGCGGCGGGCGGCGGGCGCTCCACCACACGGCTGGGGAGCCCTGGGAGCCCTGGGAGCCGGAGGCGCGCGGCTCAGCCTGGGACCTAGCCGGGCGCCAGGTGGCTCTTGGGCCAGGCGCGGGGGCGTGCGGGACTCAGGCCGCGGCTCGACACCGGCCCTCGGGGCCGCGTTCAGGGGCCCGCCGAGCTGGGAGCCAGCGCGCCGGGCCGAGGCACCGGGCCATGCACCGCGCGGGAGGCGGCCGGCGCGGGCTCTGGACGCGGGGGCAGCGCCTTTCCCCCTCGGTGAGTGCGGCTGCGGGTGCTTGGCGAGCCGGGAGACCCAACTTCGCCGCCAACTTGGGCTGGGCTGATGCGCGGCGCGGAAAGAAGGGCGCAGACAGACGCGGGACACCCGGGGAGCCTGGCCCGCCGAGGGAGCCCGGGCGGGGACGGCCCGGGGATCTGGGCCCTCGGGAACCGCCTGGAGTTTGTTCCCCGGCGGGTGGAGGAGCCGAGGCGAGGAGGAGAGGCCGGGGAGACAGCCTCGCAGCGGACACGGGGGAAGGACGCGGGAGAAGCGCCCAGGACGTTTGTCCCCTGGGTGGCCCGAGCCCTCCTCCCCTTCGCGCGGCGGACCAAGGTGCTGGGCAGGGGGGCGCGGGGACGCGGGAGTCTGGGCCGCCAGCTCCCCAACTGTTGCTGTTGGAAGCTGCTGGGGTGCGGAGTGGGGCGGGGGGGGGCGCCGACCTGGAGCCATTCCGCTCCGAGCCTCTGACCTCAGGGGTCAGAGTGGGCTTGTGGCGCGGCGGGATCTTCCTGGGGCTGCTCCCAGCCGGGTGGACCCAGGCTCGGGGGCTGGAAAGGAGGGACGGGTGGAGCGGACGCCTGAGCCCCTGCGCCCTGGGCTCGGGAGGCTCCAGCGGGGTACTTGGTTTCTGGGGCTTGGACAAGGATCCCCGACGGCGGGGAAGGAAGCAGGCGTGCCTCGCTGCCCAGAGGTTTATGGCCAGGCTTCGGTGGGCAGCACTGGGGTCCCCAGCAGAGGCGCCCAACAGTCTGAAGTCCCTCCGTGCGCCTTTCCGTCCTTCGAAGGCGCTGCTGTGTGAGCGAAGGGGCTTCCCGCTGGGCCTCACATTCGCCTCTGTGCCACCGTTTCCCAGCCCTGCCCTCCCACCGGGACTTCTGACGCTGTGCCCCAGCCCTCGGATGGTGGCCTTGTCCTGGCTCGGACACGGACCCCCGGCCACGGGAAAATCGAAGGAAGCTTATGTGGTCAGGGCGCCATCCCACTGGATCTGTTTGGGGCCCAGTCCAGGACGTGGGGACAGCAGCCCTGGGCCTGTTCCTAAGCTCCAGAGAGTGAGACCGCGAGAGGGACAGGTAGGCAGCAGCTGCACTCCTCGGTTCGCTCGGCACGAGGGTGCCCTGGCCTGCAGCGCCGCCTGTCAGGCAAGCTCAGCCACCCCGCAGCGGGGCAGAGGGCGGGAGGTGAGCCGTGTGCGGTGTGGGGGTGAAGGGCCTGGGAAGCCCGCAGGGGGCGGAGGGGGGGCGCGGAGCGCGTGGTGCCCAGTTTGGCCACCAGGAGGCGTGGCACGGGTCCCCGCGCCCTGAGACGCTGCCGCCGCTGCCGCCACCGCCGCATCGCAAGTGTCCTTGAGCTGTGGGTGATGGTGGCTTCGGCCGATCGCGCCCCCTCCTCCCACAGGAGGGGCTGCCTGATGCCACGTTCCCTGTGAATTATTTATCGCCGGCCTAAAAATACCCCGAACTTCACAGCCCGAGTGTAAGAGATTCCTGCGGAGGGGAGGGGGCCGGAGCGGATCCGCCGGGATGGGGGGGCGGCGGGTAGTCTTGGAGAAGCTAGAACTCGGGGGCCCCCACGTGTGTGGCAAGATAGGGGGGCAGTGTCTCCCATGGCGCCTGGGTTTACTTTTTTGCTGGTCAGGGGGGAGGGAGGGAGGGAGCCCCGACGGCAGAGAAGGGGCCACTTACTAAGGACAGTGTGTCCAGCTCCTGCCTAGGAACTCTCGCCAAGAGGCAGGGGCGGCCCCTGGAGCCAGAGCTCCAGGCCTGGAAGAGGGGATCCATCAGTGTCCCGCATGCGAGTGTGTGGTGGCTTCCCTGTCGGGGAAGCTGCCTGAGATGTGGGGACTCTGGGGGCAGAAGGGTCCTCAGCGTGAGGAGGCCCGAGGCCCTTCTGCATGCAGTGAGTGACCCTCTCCCCAGTCTTTCTGTGAGCATTTAGTGAGCATTTCTTTCCTGGCCGTTTGTGAAAGGAACAGGGCAGGGCTAGAGTGGGTGAGCAGAGGGCTGTCAGTGCCTCTGCTAAACAGCTGTAGTCTGCTGCGGGAGGGGACATCTTGGTAGGCAACTTCCTGCCACAAGGCACAATGGAGAAGTCACCACAGAAGTCCAGCTCAGAGCTCCAAACCCACGAGTGTATGGGGCTATGGGCCAGGGGACCAGAGCTGGTCAGGCAGGAGCCGAGGAAGGACTAGGTTGGACTTTAGAGGACAGTAGAATTTTGCTGGGGAGAGTGCTCCAGCCAGGGAAACAGTGGGAAGCTGGTTCTGAGGATGACAGTGTGGACCTGTTTGGCCACTAACTGGGCAGAGCTGGAGGGCCATGAAAGAGAAGACAGCAGGTTGGGACAGAGTATGGGCCCTGTATACGGGACTCAGATGTCTGGACTTCACTGTGGCTGCCAGAGAGCAGTGGTCCTGCTCATGGAGGGGCACAGGGGCCAAAGGAGAGTTCCAGCAGCCCAGGGGGACAGGAGGGAGGTGGGGACCAGAGACAAGGGGGCAGAGACTGGGGAAAGAATGGCAGGGCAGGGGCTCTGGCTGCCTGGTGACCTGGTAGACGTGAGTCCGCTTCCCAGTCGCCCTCCCTCTGTCCTCAGCAGGGACTGAACCCAACGCCTTCACCCTGAGCTAAATCCCCAGCCCTTTTCCTTCATCTCGTTCTTTGAGGTCAGTCAGGAAGATCCCATTTACAGAGATGGACTGGAAAGTAGCTCCGGGACTAGTCAGCGCTGCCTCACTGCTGGGGAGAGCTGCTCCTAACTGAGCCGAGGGTAGGGTGGCAGTGATGTCCAGGGTCCAGGTGCAGGACAGTGTCTGCTGGGAGCCACACAGGGGAGGGTCTGGGGTGGCTCTGTGGTAAGCAGGACCCTGAGCAGTGGCCTGTGTTCCAGGGAGGAATAGATGAAAGATCTCGTTTCAGCTGTAGGGAGAACTAGGGGGTGCTAAATATTGCCTCCGCTCACTGGTTGAGGGGCTGTCAGCTAGCAGTCCAGGCGTGGGTGATCACAGGGAGACTCTGATGTGGGACAGGTCCTGTGATCAGCTCCTGCTAGAAGACCTGGCTTGGAGGGGCTGGGTGACCGCCCCGAGAGCACACAGGTGGTCATCGCACCTGGGACTCGTGGGCAGGTCTGTCTGAGCTTCAACACCACACCGTGCATGCCACGCACTTGGACACCTTGCTGGCATGTTCAGTGCCCCTTGCTCGGGCAGAGCCTGGCAGGCCAGGCCTTTTCATTACAAATGCTGTGTAATGGTAGAATGGAGGGTGACAAGCTGTCACCCTAGCCCTTGCCTTTCAAGTGTCTTGGGGACACTCAGCTAACCTCTGTCTCTTTCCCTGTCTGTCTCTCCATCTCTCTGTTGTGCTTCTCTCTGTCCCTTCTTCTTGGTCCCTCCTTGGATGTGTATCCTCTGACCCTGGCCCTCATCCCTTGTTTGTCTGTCCACCTGCCCGTGTCTGTGCTTGTCCTGGTCTTTCTGCAGGACGCTCCAGTGGACATGGGTGGGGCCCTGGGGCCAGCCCTGCTCCTCACCTCACTCCTGGGTGCCTGGGCAAGGCCAGGCCCTGGGCAAGGTGACCAGGCTGTGACAGTGGCTGTGGTGTTTGGTAGTTCAGGGCCACCACAGGCCCAGGCCCGTGCCCGCCTCACCCCCCAGAGCTTCCTGGACCTGCCCCTGGACATCCAACCCCTCACCGTGGGAGTCAACAACACCAACCCCAGCAGCCTCCTCACCCAGATCTGCGGACTCCTGGGCGCTGCCCGTGTTCACGGTATCGTCTTTGAGGACAACGTGGGCACTGAGGCGGTGGCCCAGCTCCTGGACTTCGTCTCCTCCCAGACTCATGTGCCCATCCTCAGCATCAGCGGGGGCTCTGCTGTGGTCCTTACCCCCAAGGTGCCTGTCCAGAATCACGTCCCTCCTCCCTTGGGCTCAGAAATGGGCTAGGACTGGGCAATAGGGCTGAGTCTGGCCTGGGGAGTGGCTTGGGGACTGGAAGCTGGGACTGGGTGGGACCCATAGGAAGGTGGAGCACATTCCCACATCCCAGGAGACCAACCCTCTGGGTTGCTATGGAGTTTGTGCAGAGGTGCACCGCCCTCCTGCCACAGTGGCCAGGGCCTACCCTCTGCTTCTCCACCTTCTCAGTCGGTCAGGCTGCAGACCAGGGTACAGGGCTCACTGGGGGTTTGATCCGATGCCGTGCCTTCTGGGTATTTAGAGTTCACCACAGGGGCTGGGTGTGGTGGTGCATATCTGGAATCTCAGCACATGGGAAGCTGCGGCAGGAAGATCACAAGTTCAGGGCCAATTTGGAGTATAAAGTGAGTTTAAGGCCAACCTGAACTGCGTATCGAGACCTTGTCTCAAAAACAGAACAAAACAGTTCACCCATAGGGGACAGCACTGCAGAGCAGGTCGCAGATGCGACCCTGGTGCTTGCTGTCACCCGAGAACATTTTCAGCCTATTACCTATAGCTCCAGACTGGGAAGTGTACTAGGTAGGAAAAACAGGAGGCCACAGGCAGTCTCACAGGGCCCCGTTTGGACAGGGCTTCGGACAGGGATCATCTCAAGAAATAATGTCCTCGTGAGAGCTGGAGGACTGCAGCTGGCAGGGAGGGTGGGGCTGGGAGAATTGAAAACTAAGGAGTAGGAAGTAGTGTTAAGAAGCCTTAGAGGGCTGGGGAGTTAGCTCAGTGGTTCCGGCGCCTGTCTCGCAAGCGCAAGGACCTGGGTTCGATCCCCGGAAACCACATACCATACTGGGTGTGGAGACTCACCCCAGCAGCAATCAGTACCATATAACACCGTGCTGGGCGTGGTAGCTCACGCCTGTAATCCCAGCACTTGGGAGGCAGAGGCAGGAGGATTGCTGTGATGTGAGTTGGAGGCTTCCAACTCAGGGCCAGCCTGAACCACAAAAAAGTGAGACCCTGTCTCAAAAAAAAAAAAAAAAAAAAAACCTAAAAAAATTTTTAAAAAAGAAGCCTTAGAGTGGGAGGAGACATCCTCATGGGAGGGCCGGGATGTTACTTAAGTTCCAGTCAGGGACAGGGTAGAGGGAAGAGGCTGATATGATTTGCCTTTATTCATTTATTTGATACTGGGGATTGAACCCACGGTCTTGGCACTCAGCCACATTCCCAGCCCCCGTCTTTTTCGAGAAAAGCCCTTGCTAAGCTGTCCAGCTCGGAATTCAACTTGTGATCCTCCTGCCTCCACCGCTGTACCTAGGCCTGATTTGCCTTTGTTCAACCTCTACTTTACCATGGCGAGTTTTGAGCATAAAAAACTATAATGAATCTCTCCCCATCTGGCCAACCCCCCTTTCTTCACCCCCACCCACTTCTCCCTTTCCTGTGCTACACGGAAGCCAAGGTCAGTCGTCCTGTTATACCCAGAAATATTTCCGTATATATCTTTAGCAGAGAAGGGCTTTAAAAAATAAACTACCACATGTTATCATACCTAAAAAATAACAAAAGCTCCTTAGCATCACCAGATACCCAGGCCAACGCTCACATCTCCCCACTATCTCTTAAACACCACAGATGTTTATTTTTAAGTCCACTCAAATCAGGAGCCAGATCAGGTCATAGGTAAGCTCCTCATTATCTCCTACTCTTTTCACTGCAAGTTATTTATTCAAGAAACCGGACGTTACTCAAGTGAGTGTTGCTCGGTCTGTAGCGCCTCCCTCCTTGGCTTTTGAGAAAGACTGGAAGATGGCAGTGTAGCGACATTTCTGAGGGACTACAGCGCCGCCGACAGAGGACACTGTGCTAGCTCAGCCTCCAGGGCCGTTCTCGCGCTGGGACTCCCAATTATTTTAGGAGCCCTGAGTTCATCTTTCAGAACAGAGGGTCTCAGCCGCCGTCCAGGATCGCCCCTCTGAAACTTAGATTCAGCACGTCTGGGGTAGGGCTTCTCAAATTAGCCACGTCGGGGAAAGCATTAGAGTTTATTGAAACCAGTCATCATGAGGCGCGACCCACGAATCTGCGCGTCCAGTGGGGGTCGGGAGAGCAGTTTACAGAGCGCCACAGGTGATTCTGATGGGCAGCTGGGCAAGGAGCTGCGTGGAGCCGGGCACGGCCAAGCTGCAGCTCAGGGGCTGGGAGAGCAGAACGTCCCGCCGGGCACGAGAAGGGCCCCGCGCGGGGGTGGGGGAGGGGCGGGCCTGCCTCGCCCCGCCCCGCCCCGGCTCAGGCCCCCGCCCCTCCCGCCCCCAGGAGCCGGGCTCCGCCTTCCTGCAGCTGGGCGTGTCCCTGGAGCAGCAGCTGCAGGTGCTGTTCAAGGTGCTGGAGGAGTACGACTGGAGCGCGTTCGCTGTCATCACCAGCTTGCACCCAGGTCACGCGCTCTTCCTCGAGGGCGTGCGCGCCGTGGCCGACGCCAGCTACCTGAGCTGGCGGCTGCTGGACGTGCTCACGCTGGAGCTGGGCCCGGGCGGGCCGCGGGCGCGCACCCAGCGCCTGCTGCGCCAGATCGACGCGCCGGTGCTGGTGGCCTACTGCTCGCGCGAGGAGGCCGAGGTGCTCTTCGCCGAGGCGGCGCAGGCCGGCCTGGTGGGGCCCGGCCATGTGTGGCTGGTGCCCAGCCTGGCGCTGGGCAGCACCGACGCCCCGCCCGCCGCCTTCCCCGTGGGCCTCATCAGCGTCGTAACCGAGAGCTGGCGCCTCAGCCTTCGCCAGAAGGTGCGCGACGGTGTGGCCATCCTGGCCCTGGGCGCCCACGGCTACCGGCGTCAGCATGGCGCCCTGCCCGCCCCCGCCGGCAACTGCCACAGCCACCCCGGGCCCGTCAGCCCTGCCCGGGAAGCCTTCTACAGGTGGGCACCCGCACGGCCAGGGGAGAGCGCGGGAGGCGCTTGCCTGGGGCTCACTGAGCTTGGGCTGACCCATCACCCGGTGGCTTCGGGAGGGGTCAGGTCTTGTCCCCTGTCTGGGCTTAGAGTTCTCATCTGAGAACAGTAGGAGGCAGGGTGTGGCCAGGGTGGTCCGGTGAACACAGGGAAACAGAACAGAGAGTCTGATTTAGAGGCGCTTACCTATAATCCCAGCACTTGGGGAGGCTGAGGCAGGAGAATTGCAAGTTCTAGCCTACCGAGCTGGGTCAGTTTAGCAATTTACAGATGTTGTCTCAAAGGGAGGAAGGCACTGGGGATGCAGCCCAGTGCAAAATTCCTGGGTTCCACAGCTGGTATGGCAAGAAAAAAAAAAAGGTACAAACAGCAAATATGTCTTGCTGCTGTATTGGGTGGTGGTGGGGTCACGGGCAGAGCCACAGGCTGGGATGTGGACACATCCTGGCATCTTGTTCCCTTCACAGGCACCTCCTGAACGTCACCTGGGAGGGCAGAGACTTCTCCTTCAGCCCTGGTGGGTACCTGGTCCAGCCCACCATGGTTGTGATTGCCCTCAACCGGCACCGCCTTTGGGAGATGGTGAGAAGGGGGTGAGCCCGAGGGTCCTCGGTTCTCTCTTCGTCCCCAGTCCTGCTTGGGCCCATGCTGAGCGGAGTCCTCGGGTCCCTTACCAGCCCCTCACCTTTCGGAGCTCAGCAGGAACCTCCCCCACCAGGAAGCCTGGAGGAGTGACCCACCTAGCGCAGGCCAGGCAGACGTGGAAGCAAGTAGGGCACGGAGAGGTCAGGACTAGAGCGAGATCTGAGCAAGAGTCTTTGGGAGCAGAGAGGAGGAATAGGGATTAGACAGCACATTTGAAGCAGGCTGTGGAGGGTGAGTGGGAGCCCCCAGGAAAGGGTGCCAGCCTGCATTCTCATGTGTGGCAGGTGTGTGAGAGGAGATGGAGGTCGAGGAACTAGACCAGGATGCTGGGAATATGTCGGACTGAGCGTGAAGGGCTTTGAGGCCGCAGTGCCCTTCTGGCCTTGTTTAGCAACTTGTTCTCCAAATGCCTCTGGCCCTGGCCCTCTGCTGTCTGTCCTGGTTGTGTCTGGAAAGGGAGGATTCCTGGCCCTGGCAGACTACACCTAGAGCCTGGGGCAGCAAGACTGAAGGCCCCGGGCTGACGCTGTGTCCTCTGCAGGTGGGGCGCTGGGATCATGGTGTCCTCTACATGAAGTACCCGGTGTGGCCTCGATACAGTGCCTCTCTGCAGCCCGTAGTGGACAGCCGACACCTGACAGTGGCCACACTGGAAGAGCGGCCCTTTGTCATTGTGGAGAGCCCTGACCCTGGCACGGGTGGCTGTGTACCCAACACTGTGCCCTGCCGCAGGCAAAGCAACCACACCTTCAGGTCTGGTGTGATCTGTGCTGCTACTGTGAGGGTCGGCTGTTGTGTGTCCGTATTTCGTGTGTGGATTCTGGGCAGGGTCTGCCTGTCAGGTTGGGAGGAGCTGCCGGGGTTGCTGGTGACAATGGGCTCTGACTCCTGTGGTCTCTTGGGGTGATGGCTCAGCAGCGGCGACACAGCTCCCTACACCAAGCTGTGCTGTAAGGGCTTCTGCATTGACATCCTCAAGAAGCTGGCCAAGGTGGTCAAGTTCTCCTACGACCTGTACCTGGTGACCAACGGCAAGCATGGCAAGCGAGTGCGCGGCGTGTGGAATGGCATGATCGGGGAGGTAGGCCGGCCCTGGCCACTCTGCTGCTGCCAGGCCCCGTGCCTTTCAGTCACCCCTAGGGGCGGGAGGAACTGGGCTGTAACCCATGCTAGCGCTCACCTGGGCTGCTCGTCCTGGAAGGTGAGTTCTGAGGACCCCAGGTGGGAATGACAGACTGCCATGGGTGCTGGCAGGGAGGGACTCTGGGAGGAACAGGAGAGAATGCTTTGGCTCTTGGAGCCCCTTCCCTGATCCCCGTGTGCCCCCAGGTGTACTATAAGCGGGCAGACATGGCCATTGGCTCCCTGACCATCAACGAGGAGCGCTCTGAGATTGTGGACTTCTCCGTGCCCTTTGTGGAGACAGGCATCAGCGTGATGGTGGCACGCAGCAATGGCACCGTCTCACCTTCGGCCTTCCTGGGTGAGC